>VMBQ01002837.1:0-32010 GCA_007657795.1 Dreissena rostriformis | reverse complement strand
TGAGGTAACAATTCCACTGCTGGAGCCACGGCTAGTTTAAAGCTTTAAACATTTACGTGTTTAACGGTCAATTTCGAAAACAATTTTAAATATTTTCGTCAAAGCGTAAATTAGGTTACTGAACAACAATACTTATATGATCTAAAATTTATGAATGCACAGAATGCAATATCGTAGTAATTACCAAATATGAGAACACAGCCTTTAAGTACAAACGCTCTGGGGCTGAATTTTCTTCTAAATATAAAGGGGCACACATTCAGTATTGATGTCGAGAATTGAGTGTGAAACTGCTCTATCTCTCAAACCTTATCATTAGAGATACAATTGCTTCATGCTGATTACGCAGTAAACATCGTTGCTAAACGAACTGTAGTATCCCTTTTCATACCCAATACGTAACTTCCCAAAAATAGAAAGTCAATGGAATAACATATTAATGTTAATGTGAAGTCTGTTTGTAGATTGCCATTTTCTACTGCGAAAAGTTTCAGGCCTACCGGCGGGAAATTTTATGTTCGAATTGATTGGTCGCTTACAAAAGTCAGGCTAAGGTGAAAAGCTGGCGTATACAGCTTACGCCGAAAAAATGGCTACTGTGACGTAGTACACAATTTCGTTACCTCTGACCTACGCATAGTTTAACACTGAAGAGGCACAGTAAAAACAGCCAAATGAAAGCTATTATTGGTTTGTGTACACGTGATATCTGTAGAAATGGATGAGTTTCATTCAGAAAAATCTTTAAAAAACAGAAAAAAAATATCAATTACTTGAAATTATCATAAATTGAAAGTAAAGTAAAATGTTAAAAATGTTTGCAGATATGACTTTTAAGACTGGTTTACATGTAAAAGTACAGATTCGTATCTGACAGATCTGTTTTAACAGTTTTCAGTCTTTCAATCTTCATTGGTTTTTAATGCCTTTTTAATATGTTAAAAGTGTGTATTAATTTACTATTAAAATTGCTTTTATATTGTAATAAAAAGGCTTTGATGGTCATTTACTGATAAAGAAGAGTTCCCTAAATCAAATTTCTTGTTTTTTTTTTGTATTTTTTTTAAGCTGAAAACTTAGTCACTTGCAAAAAACTGCAACTGGCAAATTAAGTTTAATTCAAGCCTAGCCTTTAATTCCCAAATTCACTTAAAAGAAGAGCAATACAATCTCTCTACTTTAGTTACTTATTAAATATTAACATACCATGACTTACTCACAGTTTCGGTACAGAAGGTCCTCATAATTTCCCCAAGTCACACTTTAATTTCACTTATTGTTACATTGTACTGACATTAATCATCCATTTGGATTGGTTTTCTGTAATTGTTTTTTTTTTCAGACACAGTGGTTCAAAGTTGTGTCCCCTTGCTTGTGGGGTTCATTAGCAGCTTGGCACAGAGGTATCCAGCCTTTACTTACAGTTTCTTTAAACATGAAAAATTAAAGAAGCAAAGGTTACAATGCAAGTTTTATAGCTCCTTAACCCTTTGCATGCTGGGAAATTTGTCGTCTGCTAAAATGTTGTCTGCTAAATTTCTAAAATTAGCATTTTCTTCGATTTTTTTTCAAAAAATACTATCAGAATAGCAAACAGTTTGGATCCTGATGAGACGCCACGTTCTGTGGCGTCTCATCTGGATCCAAACTGTTTGCAAAGGCCTTCAAAATCCGGTTCCAGCGCTCAAAGGGTTAAGAATTGTCATTGTAAGTGCCTGTATGCTATCATTGGACATGTGGTAATTATTGATGCAATGAAAATCTAAAATATTAACAAGAAATTCTTCCTCATTGCAATTTCAATATTTTCTTACCTTGATTTTATTTCTTTAACAGATATAAATTTAACTTATTTTACTTCTCCATATTGCATTAGCATGTTTGATAATTGTTATTTGTCAACATGGTACCTATTCAGGAAATTCAAAGCAAAATGTTAGAAGGGATGTAGTTGATACAACATGTACTTGATCGTAATTTCATTCATCCTTCATCAAAACATTGCAACTCTGTTTCATTATGAAAGTCATAACAAGAAATAAATCCTGTAGAAAGAAATGCTCAACCTTCAGGAGTACCAGGCCTGACCCAGTTATACATGAGATTCATTCGAGCCTCACTCTTGGAAAACTGGGCTTATTGCATGTGAAAACTTCAGTGGCTTATCAGGGATGACACTTTACCCACATGCATTAAACCCCGTTATCCCAGAACAAGGATTATATTATCTGTGCAACGCAACTGATAACACTATATTCATTTGAAAAAAAAACAAAAAACATTAAGGTATTTTGTCCTTTCTCAATCCAGTGTTGCTTGTAATTTAAGTTGTTTATTCTGTCATAAATATAACTAGACGTACTATCACAATGTACTTTGGCATTTTTTCGCGGCCGGTATGACATCGACTTTGAATAAATTAAACAAAAAATGAGAACTTCAAAACAGTGACGGCTTATCTCTTTGCCTGCAAATTCTATTTATTTGCTAAGGAAACAGATCTTATTTAATGTAATATACTATCAAATAACAAGCTCATCACATGAACAAAAGTTGTTTTTGCATAAATGAACATGTAGCTTCTTTGGTTTCTGAGCTGATGTCAAATGTCAAGGTAATCACATTTGGGTCAAGCTCTTTTTCCTTTGTTGCAACTTCATTCATCGCTTTGATGTAACTTTTTACTTCTTATTTCTTTTGCTATCGAAACACTTCTTCAAGGTCAGCAAAGATCAATGTCATCACATTCAATCCAATCTCACATCTCATTCCTACCATTGAGTAATAAAATGGTTATTAAATTCAATGCGTTTTAATTCCTTTTTATTACTGTTTAATTTGAGTTGCAATGCTATGAGGTTAATTTTTTTAACACGTATAATAATTATGTATCATGAATATTGCTGGGCCAAGTGTGCTGTTGAGCGTTCTAAAACTGGTTTAAACCCCCAGTGCTTTGAATTGACCATTTCCAAGGTGGTGACCCCAGCTTTATTCTACTATGTGTGTATGTTATTTTGTATTGTGCCGTACTGTTTTGGCAATTGGTCACTTGCCATAAATAAAGGACCTCGAACGTGTGTATAATTGGCATGCAATACTGCTGGAGCAACTGGAGTTTCACTTCTTTATACTGATTGAAGTTCTGATTGAATGTTTATGCACCTTATTTTCGGAATCCAGATTCTAAGTTAATTTATTATCAGAATTGCAAAAACAACCTGTATTCCTTATTGTATGGGTCTTTAACTTTTGCGGAATAACAAAGACAAACGTTTTTAAGGCCTGGGAAGGGGAGACAAACTTGAGAATGAGGCTGCAATAAATTCTGAATTACAGAATTACATTTAAATTCATGTTTAAGGTGACTTCAGGAAAAAAACAACATTTTCTTAAATCTGTCAAAATTTATTGTTATTTTTCATTGCAGGGTTGAAAAAGTTCACATTCTCTGCTTTGACAGACATCCTCAACAGTTCCGTGATGCTGTTCCACAGCAGTACCAAAACAAGTAGGAACAAATGTCTGGGTTTCCTCCTTTCATAAAACTTGATAGATACCCTTGCATAATAGTGACCCCTTTTTACTTTCAGTGACTTGTAAATTGGAAGGCATATTCTTACATAATGACATACCAAATATTTACTAATAAATATTATAGCAATCATTCCATGAAAAGTCATCAAGCTAAATTTTTTTTCTCATTTAATTGAGTGAATGTTTTTTTTAGAAAATGAATGTGTGTGTTGAATATAGGCTTTGCTTTAATTGTCAAGAAATACCTTGACTTCATTGACAGTTTTGTGAACTTATTGCTAATTGATGTTGGAGTCTTTAAATCTTGTCAGTATTTATATTATGTAATACAACTTTTATTTAATAATCACATTATATACAACGGTATGAATTTAAAACGTTGTATCACCTTATGTGCGCGTTTTTAATTGAAATGTTTAAAGAATAATTGAGTGAAACTTCATTAAGCTAATTTTCTTTCTTAATTTAGATGCAGTTGAAAGACAAGGTTTAATTCTCATAGCAGTCAATGGTCAAGTTTCTTCTTTCTTTTATTAAAACATACATTGAAAAGTACTACTTCTCACTAAGAGTGTTAATAAAATATTGAGCAAATAAAAAAAATCATTTATAACATATGGTTTGCGCTCTGAAAACAGGGCTTAATGCATGTGCGTAAAGTGTCGTCCCAGATGAGCCTGTGCAGTCCACACAGGCTAATCATGGACCACACTTTCCACATATACTGAATTTTTTATAAGAAGAGACTTCCTTTAAACAAAAGATACCATAAAAGCAGAAAGTGTCGTCCCTGATTAGATTGTGTGGACTGCACAGGCTAATCTGGGATAACACTACGCACTATCATTAAGCCCCTTTTTCCCAGAGTGCCGCTCATATGCTTTTGTATTACAACTTTATATGTGCTTGTTTTATTTGAGGTTGGTGATTCACGACGGCACCAAAGACATTTTAGGAATCAGCCCAGAAACACAGCTATCCCTTACCACGAATATACCACAGTACCTTAACTCTGTTGCTGGTCGACCAGGTAGTCAGGCGTACCATTCTGTTGCCATAGTGATTGATAACCTCAGTCTGTCATTGCTGCATCGTGGGGCACCGTACACCTGTCAGACTCTTGCGCAGATTCGTGATGCTAAAATACAAGGTATAAGGCCAAATAGAATTGAATAGGTAACAGAAGTATTATAACCATTTCTATAATAAACCTCTTAGTTTAAACATATAAATTTCTATTGGTAAATACATTATATATAAACTTTCTTAATACAAAAGGAATTAGAAAAGTATTGAAACAGAAAAATAATTTGTATAGTTTCCCTCCCCCGGAAAATACTTACTAATTATTGACTGTGTGTCTTAACCTCTTTTCTATTAATCTTTTTTTTAAATTTAACACAGGTGAGTTTTGGTTAAAGTTCATTCATCTTTTGTGTAAACATGTTTTTGTTTTTTTTATAATTTTGAATACGCTAAGTGAACCTTGTTGGTAATCATTTAATCAGGTTATCATAAAGTTTCATTTGCTAGTATGTTTAACTTTCATATTTTATGAACAACTGTTAAACATGTTTTACATATAACCTTTTGATTCATAGTAAGATTGCAAGTAGACATGACACAATTGGATAGAATGCATGTTTTTTTCCAGTCATTGGACCATTTTTTTTAGTGATAGAGGATTCTGTAAATCTGTTCACCTTTTAATTGGTAATATGGTCTTTACTTTGGGATGCAGCCTGATAATAGGTTTTCATGTGAGGTCATTTGATGTCAGTTAAATTAATTTCATGTCATTTGAAGTCATTTGATGTCACTTGAAGTCGTTTTCTTTCATTTTCAAGGTGCTGACGTTGAGCAGGTGGTGTGTAGTCTACACTCAGATCTCCATGACAACCAGTCACTCAGCCTAGTGGAGCACCTAGCAACCACTATCATCAAGGTTACGGAACCGAAAATAGACCAGTTCCTCATGGCAGTGAACATTCTGCACAAACGACTGTCAGGGAAAGTGATACGAACAGTTGGTCACTATTTATGTATATTCTGCTTTATCATGCAATGAGAATACTGTCAAATCACTTATTTTTGTGGAGTTCTTATTTTCAAGCTTTTGTGCAAGTGACCTTATCAGACTTTACAGATGTATGCAAATTGAAATCATGCAAATATTTTTGCCATTCCACACATGTGATTTACCTGACTCTCAAAAAAAAGTAATTCCACTGTGTAATTTGTATGCCCCCTTCTTCGAAGAAGAGGGGGTATATTGTTTTTGGCCTGTCTGTCATAACATTCTGTCATTCTGTCCCAAAACTTTAACCTTGGTCATAACTTTTGCAATATTGAAGATAGCAACTTGATATTTGGCATGCATGTGTATCTCATGGACCTGCACATTTTGAGTGGTGAAAGGTCAAAGGTCAAATATATGGGTCAAAATCGCTCAAAAGGGGGCATAGTGTTTCTCAAACACATCACTTATTTTCACTTGTTAAGCTCACCTGAGCCCAATGAAGTTAAATCTTAGAAAAACCTGGTTACCACACTAAAGGCCACAGTTATGACTCAATCGTGTTGAAACTTGGTCAGAAAGTTAATCTGGACAATATCTTGCTTATTTTAAATCTGGTTCATGTACATCCAAGAAGATTGTCACCAGGTCAAATCTTTGTAGAATCTTGTAACCTCTCAAGAGGCCACTTTTGTTTTACTCAATCTTGATGAAACTTGGTCAGAAAGTTCAGTTGACAATATGAAGGCCATGATTAAATCTGGGTCAAGTGGGTTCAAAAACTAGATCATTAGGTTGTGTCTTCAATAATTTGTGTCCGTGAACTATTGTGAGCGCTTAAGGGCTTTTGGTTTACAAGCTCTTTTCGATAAAAGAGTCTGTTTCATTGTTTTGTTATATTTAACTCTTAAAATAAATTGCTTGTAAGCTTTAATGTAGATGTTTCTAACCTGGTATACATAACCTAGCAAATGTACATGTATTTGGCATAAAAAATATCTTACCAGAAAAAGTACACATTTTAATTTTATTTATTGTTAAATGTTTGTTTCCAACCCATACTTCTGGAGTTGTTGTTAAAAAAAAACACATACATTATTGCACAATCAAAACGTTTGTACCATTTTTAGATGGAACATTTTAACATCAGTGATCAGTATGGAGTTTGCAATGTGACAGAGGTCAAGTCAGTGAGTGCGACACCATCGCTGATTGATTCCAAGCAGGTATGTATACATTAGAAACTAGAACCCATAAATTATATGTAAAACTAGCACGTTTGGGTATAAACTAAAATTGCTGTGGCGTAGTGTATATAGTGTCCGCTTAGTGACTGGGAAATCAAAGGTTTGATCCCCACTGTTGGAGGGTTCTTTCTATCTCCTACATTGACACTGTTTGAATCCAGAAAACGGACTCGAGAGTGTTTCAATAAGACCTTAGCTTTCGATGCAATCGGGCTTAAAATAAATAGGTTCAAACTGAAATTGTAAAGTTAAAGTAGCTTATCCATCTGCAGTTGTAGGGAAAGATCTATAGTAAAATATCAGTGTATTGCAACATGCTCCTTGTTGGTTTACATTTTCTGCCCTTTAGACTGGGTAACAAAGAACTTCAAATATTCCATTTAGCACTAACCATTAATTTTGTTAATATTCATGGTCAAATGAAAAGACTACATGATTCATGACTAAAAATAATTAGGTTGACATAAAAAAATAACTTCTTAAAAATAAGAGTAAAATATTATCAAATTGACTAGATTTCCACCTTGCTCCTTTTCAGCAGCCTCTTGCTCTGTTTGTGGTCCTAGATCTTACCTTATATTGTTTATAGATTACTTACTGTAAGTTTGTTTAAATAAATAGCAAGCATATGTTAGAACAGTGTAGTTTAGTTATTTATTGCAAAAGTCTTAGTAGAAAATTATGTTTTTCATAAGCAACTATCAATCCTTAGGGTGTATTTTTTATGAACACTCAAAAAATAAAATTTCACATTTGTGGCGTGTTCTGAGAAAACTGGGCAAAATACTTGTGCGTAAAGTGTCATCCCAGATTAGCCTGTGCAGTCTGCACAAGCTAATTCGGGACGACACTTTCCGCCTAACCTGGATTTTCTCTAAGAAGAGAAGACATTTAAACAAAAAATTCCAAAAAAGCGGAAATTGTCGTCCCTGATTAGCCTGTGCGGACTGCACAGGCTAATCTGGGATGACAATTTACGCACAAGCATTTTGCCCACTTTTCTCAGAACACGCCACATTTCACAGAAATCAACATCAACACTCTCCGAGGGTTATCTCAATATATATGTTGTAGGCTGACCCTACAGCCAATCTGACGTTCAATCTTACCCTGACAGAAAAAGAGAAAGAGGCAAGAAGTCAAGTGAAACTTCCGTATACATATGATAGAGAGAAGTAAGTCTGTGCAGAGAAGCTTGCACGTGAAATATCAGAATTTTGTACTGGTCTGACTAGTAAGGTTGGTAGAGTGAAGGACTAAATATGAGCCCTGCCCTGGGAAAATGGGGCTGTATGCGTGTGCGTAAAGTGGTGTCCCAGATTAGCCTGTGTAGTCCACACAGGCTTATCAGGGACGACACTTTCTGATTTTATGGATTTTTTCTTTTCAAGGAAGTCTCTTCATAATGAAAATCCTCCGCACAGGCTAATCTGGGACGACATTTTACGCACATGCATTAAGCCCAGTTTTTCCCAGAGCAATGCTAATATTTAGGGTCCATGTGTTCACATTCAGCCCACCCCTATTACTTGCGTGGGGATGGTAATTAATTGTTTAATGTCCACCATTAAGTCCATTATTCTTCGGTTTTAATCAGGGAAAGCTTCCTTCCTTAGAAAAGGTGTTTGTAGGCAGTCTTCACGCTAACTGTAAGCCTGACAGCCCAGGACTGGTGAAATGTTATTCGGGCTACTAGAAATTAATAATATATATAGTCGGGCTATTGAATTTTTTGTCTGTTTCCAATTAAGCATCATAATTCGGGCTAGTGGTTTAAATATATTACAGTGAAGACTGTTTGTAGGGTTATTGACCACCATCATGTGACCAAAATACTGTACAAAAAATGGCTAAATAATAAATACCAAAATGCTGAAATGACATTGTATTACCAAAATAAATTAATACAGAAGTCTTCAATTCCACAATTAGCAACATTACTGATATTTATTCGGTAAAGTGATTATTGTAAGATGGCCTCAATTGTGCCCTAAACCTTTCCATGGTCAACATGATGGAGTAGTGAATATTGCATGGAAAGTACACATAATTAGTTTTTCACCTGTAAACACTTCATGAAATATAATATTTTACTTATATTGTCTCTGTATTTCAGACAAGATCACAGATTGACTAAGTCTGTGGGAGAGGGGAAGATCTTCTGTGAAATAAATTATTTTACTAATATTTTTTCTCTGTATTTCAGACAAGATGACAGATTGTTGAAGTCTGTGGGGGAGGGGAAGATCTTCTACCAGCCTGACGAGGCAGATGATTTTGACGAGGAAGACCCTGACGACGACCTCGATATTTGACAAACACTGACCTTTACCTTCGACCTTTTGTGATGTTTTTGAGAGCAACAAAAAAAACTACATCCTGGCAAAAATGATTCTTGTTGAATGTGATGAAGTTGATCTTTGCTGACCTTTAAGAGGTGTTTCTCTAGCAACCAATGAATGAAATTACATTAAAGAAATGAAAGACGTTGCAACAAAGGAAACAGAATTTAGTCTAAATGATGACATTGACATTTGAATTCAGCTGAGCTTGGATGACTTTTTCTATAGAAATCAAAGAAGCTACATGTTCATTTACGCAAAAAGAAAGCTGTGTTTACTTTAGTGTTCGTTTTGTTCTTGCTTGTTTTTATAGTGTTTCATAATGAGTGAATACAATTTGGGACAACAATACTTGTGGATCTTCTTACTTATAATGAACAACATTTGCGTTGTTCAACTAGGCTAATCAAGCAGATTAAATCTCTAACCTGAAAACGGCATAGTAGGCCTTGAGTACAGTTTTCATTTCAATTTAACCAAAACGTAATAGAAATTAGCCGCGCTCTGGGAAAACCGGGCTTAATGCACGTAAGTACATAACTGTATTTATAAACGTCCATTTTTTGTTATGTTATCTCTGTAGTCTTCCTTTTCAACTAAAACGTGTTGAAAATATACAATATACAGCTGTTCAGTATCACGGGTCACGGCTTGTGTATTTTATACTTTAATAAAATGTAATTATTTCTGACTTGGAAATAATGGACATTATGTAGCCGGGTTGTAACATGCTTCGTGAATTATAGAGATAAATTTACCAGATATTGATGATCACACTATACTGTGTACATGTATAGTATCATTGATGTATAATCCGCGGCGATTTATTGATTGATAACTATACTAATATGTTATAAATAAAAAATCATGTAATTTATCCGATTTATTATTTACTTTAGTATATTATTATTATTTAAATCTATACAGAAATATAACGTTTACAAATAGTTAATTATCGGTGACTATCCAATATTTGCAATTATTTAAATTTACGGAAATTCCCGAACAAATCCTCGGGTGATAATATTAACGTTAGTACGATTGGTCGATTTTGTTACAAATTATTATGACGTCACAACAAACGACGTCATTACCGTTAGTAACGCGCTAAGCGATAGAGCAAACAGACGTACTTTTACATCTATCAATATTTTAATTTAAAAAAAAGTACGATATTACGGAATCCGGATAGTGCCATCTATAATCTCGCCCTTCTTTCATCAAGGGCGACACACGAAGCGATACACAATATTTTGCGCGATACTCAAAGCGACACACGATATTTTGCGCGATAAACGAAGTGACACGCGATATTTACCACGATTTATCGCGTTTTGGGCTACCTACACAAGGGCGATATTTCGTGGTACATTCTCGCGCGTCGCTTCGTGTATTGCGCAAAATATCGTGTGTCGCGCAAAATATCGTGTATCGCTTCGTGTGTCGTGTGTCGCCCTTGATGAAAGAAGGGCGAGATTATAGATGTCACTATCCGGATTCCGTACGGTAAAGCACTGCATCAAAAGACGCGCAACGTATTCCAGCTTGCCCCAGTGGGAAGGTATTTCGTAAGCCAAGGAGGGTATCCGGCTTACGTAAACGACGTGATTATGCCGCAGATTGCGAAACTTGTAGTAGACCTTCAAGAAGCAGGGGTTCAATGCAGCGCGATGTTCGACATGGTACGACGCGGTGTGCAAAATAACGTGAACGTACAGGCGACAAAAGCAGGATTCCTATGCGCCAGGCCGCGTCGCAGAAATAGACGTAAGTTCTTCATAGGTCTTGGATATATTAAATACAACTTGATAAACATGAGCACGTTGATGGCCTTTTGATATTTGTAAGTTAGATATAAGTTCGATTGTTGTGTTTTAATTTATCTATGTTATATATAACGTTTAAAGTTTTTTTTATCTTTAATCGTTTTGATCCTAATGCCATTTTGATGTTTGTAAACCATAGGTTTTGTTAAATTTAGGATTGCACATTTTACTATCGAAATCTCAATATGCACAATATATGTATTGCCTCGCAAACTTTCATGTCGAAATATATTAAAATCTCAATATGGACATTCTGTATTGCCTGGTATAATTTTCAAAGGAGCGAGCTTATACTAACCGCTACTAACCCTGGATTATAAAAGACTTTCGTTAGAAGTTCCCTTAGAATATATACATAATACTAGTGCGCAGAATGCGATATGATAACAATTGTTAAATACGAAACAACAGCTTCTAAGTATAAATGCTCTGGAGTTGTACATGGAAACACACACATGTATTGCTTTCGGGACATAATTGTTAAATATCGATGCATTTTATCGGATATGGATATAGGTAAAAACCTGGGTTAGACCGCTTCGCCTAAAATATGATATTTTCGTTGGATCCGCGCGATATATCCAGAATAAAAAAGTCTGATTTTAATAAACGAGTGCATGACTAATCTTACCTTTGTCAAATGTGTCGTGTTCTGAGAAAACTGGGCAAAATGCTTGTGCGTAAATTGTCATCCCAGATTAGCCTGTCCAGTCCGCACAGGCTAATCAGGGACGACAATTTCCGCTTTTATGGAATTTTTCGTTGAAATGAAGTCTCTTCTTAGAGAAAATCCAGTTTAGGCGGAAAGTGTCGTCCCGGATTAGCCTGTGCGGACTGCACAGGCTAATCTGGGACGACACTTTACGCACATGCATTTTGCCCAGTTTTCTCTGAACGCGACACAAATCAGCTTATTATCAGGTGACTTAAATCTAGTTATTTTCCATGTTTGTTTTGTCCCTTTGCATTAAAATAATGTATTCATCTTAAAAGGTTATAATTTCAGAGCGAGATCTCGGAAACATGAACTTTAATTCAACGAAACCTCTTTTGTTGAATTAAGCAGAGACTCTCATAATGTCAACTCGTTAAAGTCGTTTTTATACGAGTGATTTTCCTTCAATTATAAACCAGCGTGTTTCGCTTGCTTTGTTTATATAACTTGATCATGTGTGGGGAGAAATGTCATTATTTGTCTACTTGCTCTGAATCAGCCTCGTAATATTTTTTTGTTTGCATTTGTTACCGTTCAGCACCACTGCTTTTCACTGTGAAATGTTGCTCGAATAAGTTAAATGAATAAAAAGGCAATAGGCTTAGTCAGGAATGAATGTTAGAAAAGTCAATTATCTGAGGTAAAAACAGTGCTGATAGATCTTAAATCACTTCAAAATCACGTTCCGTATCAACTAAAATTATAAAATCAGAACTATTTAATTGGTGCATACAGAAAGTTAACATTGTTTGTATCTACGGATAAGTTATTGTTTTCTCCATATGCGGAGATTTGAATTACAACTGTTGGATTCGCAGTAAAGACAAAATAAAAAAAAATATAACGCGCAAAAAATCACATGTTTTAATATTACTGATCCTTAAGAACTACTGCAATTTTATAAAATTGACTGCATGAACTCGCTGTGATTGTTTTGTTGAGGTTATTGACGATAGGCTTGCAGTTACATGGTTGTGTTTTTTTTTACCGATTTTAAAGCCAAAATTCAGCTATATTCCCAATCCCAAAAAGTATACTTTTTTCCCAAAGTTTGCAAAACAAATCCCAATTCTCCCCCCCCCAAAAAAAACATTTAAAAAAAAAAAAAAGAAGTGTCTTATGATTTTTTTTATCTCAATTTTATTTCAATTACATCTAACAAAGTATATAAATAATGATTGATGTGATTTTGTTTTTTAATTTGAATTATAATAAAGAGTTGTTCCCAAATCGGTGGACTTTTCGAACGAAACAATTTGCTGATGTAATTTATCCCAATTTCTTGAAAATGCTGATAAAATTCTCAATTCCAAAGCCATGTCTTCGAGCTATCTTCCCAAAAAGTGGGAAAAAATCTCTGAGTTAGGCTGACAAAATGGCTGAAAGGTTCAGAACTATACCCTGGTTATAGTTTCTCATCCATGAAAGGCAATAGAAACAAAACATGCGCACATGTCATCGGTACTGTTTAACACTCACTTACACAATTCAAGCACACACACTGGGAAAATTACTATATTTAGAGGTCATTTTGGCAATATATAAAGCTTTGATTGTGTTTGGCAGTAATATTCAATTAATATGGACAAAACATTTATTTTGTTCTGCACTTTTCACTTGCCTCTAATTATGATGAAATGGAATAATACTACTTGTATTTTTATTTCGCTTGCTTGCTACAATTGTTGGGGACAAAAATGCGCTAAACAATTTGTTGTGGCCTTAATATTGATCGGTGAATACGGACCCAGAGGTAATATTTAGAGAAATATGTTATAATCAATTGATAGTTGTAGTCAGAAATCAGTTGAAAAACGTGCTACTTTTATTTTATTCATGAAAGCATAACTATGGGATTTTTGTCCAT
Organism: Dreissena rostriformis; assembly: GCA_007657795.1. Classification (NCBI taxonomy): domain Eukaryota; kingdom Metazoa; phylum Mollusca; class Bivalvia; order Myida; family Dreissenidae; genus Dreissena; species Dreissena rostriformis. The sequence goes on along the minus strand of VMBQ01002837.1, from coordinate 18,459 downwards.
ACTGCATTTAAACGAGTTTGAAAGGCTGCTAAAATAAATGAAGAAACAATACAATATGTTTTAAAGCATCAGCAACACCATCAAAACATATATAAGAGTATTAAAAAAGTCCCATATATCAAATAATTTATCAATAAATACATTATGCATAAACGATAATTGTCAGCAAACAAATGGCGATGTTATAGTATAATAATAATAATAATAATAATAATAATAATAATAATAATAATAATAATAATAATAATAATAATAATAACACCATTTAAACTACAAAAATACAACATATCAGAACATGGATTTTGTAAGCTGTATGTTACATAGAACTTATTGGACGGTACAGTTTTTTAATCAACCCTATACAATAATAAGTGGATCATGATATGTTTTGCGATTTTCTAAACTTGCATTTAAAACAGATGCACATTTACAAAATGTTGACAGTTTATTGAACAAGGGAAAATGCCTCTGTCATATATAGCATTTCATACCGTTATGAGAGTATTTTTCAAAACTATTTGAAATTGTATTTGTAACAATTTACATCGCATTCAACCTATTGGGATTTTCTTTAATTTGAGCAAATATTGCCTATAGCAAAAAATTTAAATATATATTATACAATAGGTACACATAGTTCTTTTTAATTGATAATTACACTTGTACACGTGCTTGTAAGAGGTACACATGTTGTTTTTTTGTGTGCATATTTTGGATTGATTTCCAAGATATTTGGGATTGTTGACTTCAAAATTGTAAAATGGTGGAGGTAAAAGGTATAAGAAAATAACTCTGCAGGGAGACCAAGTTAGAGAAAAATACTTCATATTGTATAAAGTAGTAATGTATTGCCATTGGACACTGACATCAATACACAAGAGGACCCTCAGGATCCTTGAATGTTCACCTTAGAAATTGAAGTGGTATAATACTCGAGTCCACTGGTTAAGGGCAACTTTTGACAACAGGGGCATACTGTGAACATATGTTGCAATTTCATTTAAAATAAAACATTTCACACTACCTGAGGTTACCTACCAATGTTAACCCCAGAGGCATTAATTGAACAAATTCAGTAGAGGACCACTATATTGCACATATGGGGAATGCCCTTTAAGAGAAGAATACGGTTGAAGTTGTTTTACTAATAACGTACATGCATATCTAAAATTATGATACTTAGAGAATGGCCAGTTTTGATTACAGTGACATGATTTTCAACAAACTTTATACAGAACATCTGATTTGAAATACTATACATAAAAGCTCTGGGTCTTCTTGTTGCAAAGATGATTTTTTTTAAAGTTATTTTGATGTGTCCAATCTGAAAGTGTGGCCCCGGGATATGGTTAGCTTTCACCCCAGGAGCATAGTTTGAAAAAACTTTGCAGAGAACCTCTGGATGATGCCAGATACCAAACATGAATGACATTGGCCTTCTGGTTGCAGACAAGAAGTTTTTTTGTTTTTTTTTTCCTTTTACATGTTAATATAAAACTAAAGTGACCACAAGAGTGAGGCCATGTTTTTGCCATCACTGACATAATTAAAACACACTGTGTAGAGGATATTTAGATTATGCTACATACAAAAATACAAAAAATTAAAAACCTCGGGCCTTGCAGCTTCAGACAAAAGGATTTTCATAGGCTTTCTCTATACAAGTCCATATAAACAAGTGACCAATCGGGGAAGGCAAGTTTTGACATAATTTGAACAAACGTAAAGAACCTCTACATGATAATAAGTACCAAATACAAAGGCCTTGGGCTTAGCAGTTTCAGACAAGAAGATTGTAAAATATTTTCCCTATATAAGTTCAGGAAAACCCATTGTGCGAGGCCAGTTTTGAACCCAGGGGCATAATTTGAAAAAATACATTGTAAAGGACCACATCATATAAGGAAAACAAGTTACCACCAGAGCGGGCCAAGTTTGACATCAGGAGATGTCGTTTAAAGAAAATGGTGAAAGAAAGATGGGTGATGGACAACACTGTATCCTTAACTTTAGCTTAGGTGAGCTTATGGCAAAACAGACAACTAGATTGTTAGAGCGTTACTAAATGCACTGCAAAAAATACGACATGCACGTTAAAATGTTCTGTTAGTGAATGTTGGTGTTGTAAAATATTGTTTTGAATATATTCAGATCTAAAACTAAACTTTTCACACAGTTAAATGAACAAAATCTGAGAACAACCAACATTTTTGTAAAAACAAAACACACAAGTAAATAACACAACACACAGACACATTAACATTCAAAACAGTGTTGATAATATGTGTTTAAACGTAAAATGATTAATTGTCAAGCTTCTTACTTTTTTAAAGGCGTTCATGACGGCTAACGCGATGTTATATTTGCGCGAAAAAAATACATAGTTAACACATTGTATGACATTAGTTTTTTATGGTTTTCCTTTCAGAGAACTATGTACTAGAAACTTTTTTTCTTGAAATTATCACAAACTATCTATATATTCTTTATACTTTTAGAAATACACTTATACCCAATGTTTACAGAAGAAGACCAAGTATGTTTAATTGTTTACACTTATTAAACGAGACCAGAAAATCTAAACTGATACGTCTTGCTAATTTCTGTATTAAAGCATTTTAACGTAGAGCCGAAAATATATAGAGAATACCTTTTACCCGCATTACATTTTGTTTATGATATCCAACTGCATAACTGTTGATTTTTGAACATTCACTTAACTTTGTTAAAAAAATTAAGAGCCTTCATATTACATTCTCACAAAATGTATATATTAGTAAAAATGCATACACAAAATTGCTGTTATTTGACGCATGTGTATTTACTAATGCTTGATTGTTATTTTGACGATGAGCAGGTTAAAAAAGCATGGCCCAGCCCCCTGCATACACACTGATACTGAGTCTGGCTCCGTGAAAACGGGGTTTTATGTAAGCCTTAAATTGATTGCTGCCGAGGCAAACTGTCAAGTCAAAACGATAAACCTGTACCAATTACATTGTTTATCTCATATCAACTGTCAAGTCAAAACGATAAACCTGTATCAATTACATTGTTAATCTCATCCAGGTGCAGCCGAAGTTTCTTTCAGCAACCATTTTCTAGAGTTTGCTGTTCTCCTTTTTATCTGCTGCTTGTATTTTAATATAACACGTGTTTTCCTGTATTCATAAAACACCTCGGAGGCTATAATGTTATGTTCATAATTATCGTTGTAATGGCGAAATCTTTATGTCAATCAATCAATTGAACACTATAAATTATACGAAACTTTTTGATGATCAAAAATAGAGAACACATTTGAATTCCTACCAAATAGAACATGTAACGTAACGCGTTGATTGCAAATCTTAATCCTGTGATGAAAAAAAAAATGTTTAACTAAAAAGGACCTATCGGATAGCAGCAAGAACTTTTGTACGACAACGATTCGTTCCACAAGTCGCTATTCAAATTTTGCCGGCCGAGAGTTTATCTTAACATATTCGTGTGTCCGGAGCGGCCAGCAGATCACACGACGGTCAGGTCGGGTTTATGAAAATTGGAATTCCGTTCACATCAGCGTATGTGGAGATTAATCATTTTATAATTTCTACGACCTTTCTCCGCCTAACGGTTCAAATTTCGCAAGTTGTTAAGCGATGAAAGGGGGGTAACCAGTCCAAGACGTTTGCTAATTGGTAGCTGTTATTACCCATTCTTTCCACATAAATTGACATTTTTTGCATTTATTTCCGTGAGGATGTTACAAGGTTACTTGGCAAGCGATAAGCCTGTACATGTGTTACACATCAAGATCGTTACCTTATATCTGTGCCGATTATTAGAAGCAAAACATAGCACAGTTTAAAATCGATCGTGGGGACTGTTAACATACTCAAAAGTTTTGTTGGAATAATCATTCATGTAATTGTAAAATTAATTTAAACAGTGGATGAAGTTTTCGAATAAATAACAAATAAAATTGCATACGTTTTACACCGTAGATTACACAGAGGACTTTCCCATTAACTTGTGGAATATTCAGACAAGGTACAATTTGGTATTTTACGGGTAATGTTGTAAAAAATATCCTAAGTCGGTTCTTTGGTTTAAACAATTTTTATTTAGCTATTCATATACAGCATGTAAGCAATATAATACAATACAAAGATATTAGCTTCTTATGACGAAATATGCTTAACATAAGGACTGCAAGAGTGTAACAGAATTGAGAAAAAAGCTCGAAGCTTATGCTATGTCTCTCTTCTGAGAGGTTCTTTTAAGCACTCTATATTTATTATTGGTTAGATTAGATACGAGTATGCATGTTGAACTGAACAGCATTCGGCTATAATGTCCGGGTTTCATAAATCAAGTTAAGTTTATAATATAAAGACATTAACACAAACAAATAGGATTTTGCATGATTTGTCATTTCGTGCCCGACACCGTTTATAAAGGACAGAACCATCTCTATTTGTTTTTTGAAATCTTCTGATTTGTTGTAAGACTTAGTTAATAGTAATAATCTTGCTCTTGTTCGGTAACACTAAATACGTCAATGAGTATGTTAAAACTGGCGATGATGATACATGCTATTGGGGATTGAATCAGAAACATTAATGGCAGCCCAATTCAATGAATTTGAATTACTCAAATTACTCAAATTTAATATTCTCATTACTTCAGATTAGTATAATTATTTTTCCATATCATCACACAGTGCTACAACCAGTAAAATAACAACATAACTGTTTCATTTCAATTGTATTTGACCTTTCATCCTAACTACATGATCTCCCTGTGATCTGTAAATAATTAGCAGGTGACCTATTGAATTTGCTTATACAGCAATTTGTGTGGAAGAGACAACCTACTGGCTAACTGGGTTGTTCCAGAAGAGTTGTCCCCAATACATTAAGGTTTACATATGTACATATATGCATGGTTCTGTGTTGGAAATTGCTTCAATTATGACACGTTTGTCACAATAATGTGCATAGGAATTAAATAGGTATGTGACAGAAACTACTTTCATTCAAAGTTTTATTCTCACAATTGATTGAAACAGATGACCAAACAATCGCTCTGCATGCCAATATTTTGTATGTTATATATCAAAGTCCTATTATAACTAAACTAGTAAAAATACAAGTAATTTGATCTCATCATAGGGAAATTTAAAGAATATCTGTTTGATTGCCGTGGAATGTCCGTATTAAACATTTTACGTTGTAAAAACTCTAGACCTAAAAAATTGGTCAGAACAATTTACATTTATATATGTAATGTATGATATGTCGGATGATTGCTATACTCAGTCATGTGGGGTCAAAAACTATGTGAGAACGTCAACTTGCAATACCTTTATAACACTTTGGACGTCAGTTTTGTTTGCCCATTCATAATGAAACTTGAAAATACATTATGTTTTTCTACTGATATCCGTGTCTAGTTCGCAAAATGGTTTCAGTCAGTTTAAAAAAAATATAGAAATGTCAGAGGGCGGGGCAGTTTATATTGTGTGATTTTTATTAAACATAATGAACAAGCAAGACATAACATTTTAACCCAATCGTCATGCAACTTGCTTTTTTTTTATAGAATCCCAAATTTATCAGAAGAGTTCAAATATTTTCCTATCAACTACCTTGCTACCATGATGTGATGCAGTTTTCCTGGTTTGACATAAACCAGACTTTTATTTCATGATTTCAAAACCTGATTTCAGAAACCTTCTTCTTTGCCAAATTTAACAACTTGAGCATAACTTGTGTAACAATAGTGTTACTGCCAACATAAAATCTGTATCATAATCAGTAAAAAAAGGCTAATTCAGAAGTAAAATTTATTACATTAACATAAAAACAATCAGTTCAGATCAATCAATTAGCACTCTTGTAATACAAGCATTGACGCCCACCATAAGTTCTTTACTTGCTCATAAATCTATTTAAGTTTTCATATAAAGAAAATATGTACATGAATATGAATAACATGGATTGTGTATTTGTATCCAGGTGCAGTGATAAGTTCGATACAGCGTTTATATATCGACCCAGACGCTGTCGAATACGTCAGAAATATTGTCACCTACAGAGAACGCATCGCTGTGATTGAAAACATCTGCCTCATTGGTTATGAAAATGTCTTCGCATTTGTTGGAGAATTCCACTTCTTCCTTTACCACTGATGTGAATGATTACAACGATCCAGAATTTTCTGCAGATTACCCATATTATGTTACGAACGGAAGTGAAATGTCAGATAACGGTTCCAATAGTAATCCACACGATGAAGAACACATATATGAGGACTACATTTACCCGGCATTTGCCTTTGAGACATCGATTTATCTCTATATTTGGACGATCCTTGTGATCATAACTGCCCTCGTTAACGCTCTAGTGATCTTTGTGCTGTTACGCAAGAACATGCGTAATCCCACAAACATGATTCTCGCAGCGATTGCAATTTCCGACACACTTACTGGACTGGTAACACTGCCAACGTATATAATGGTATTTCAGAAAGCTAAACAAATAAGTGATTTTGAACCGCATAGTGATGAAATGATGTATGACGTCGAAAAGGACGGACTTTCTTTCATGGCACAACATGTAGCACCAGACGCATTCTTCTTGTCGAAAAGCGTATGTACATGGTTTATGCTGTCAAAATTCTTCTTTTCAAAATTTTTCCACACTTGTTCAATATTCCTGACCTTGTTTCTCGGTATTCAACGTTTTGTGGGTGTTGCATATCCATTCTTTGCTCGAAGGACATTCACAATTCGAACAGTCCTCATAACATTTATTTCCATCTTCATTTTATCACCGTTGATTCATATTTACCATCTTTTCAATGAAAAGGCTAAAAGTGGTCTCTGCCAATGGGAAATCAACGATTGTAACACAGATTGTGTGTACCTGTGGGCCGTTTTCTTCATTCGTCACTTTATTCCATGCACCATTCTTTCTATATTTACCATTATGTTCATCATTGAACTTCGAAAGACCAGACTTGTTGGTGACAACCAAGAACAAATCGCTCGACGAGAATCAGAGAACAGACGAATAACGATCATCGTCATTTCCATCGTAATCGTTTTTCTGGTACCGGAAATTCCTTACGAAGTATTTCTGATGATGTCCGTTATTTACAAACACACGCATACACCATTTAATTTAGAAACATATCGGACAATTCATGCGGCTTACGAGATTTCTCTGATCGTCTCCTTTCATTCCAACGTTTACATCTACACAATCCTGAACAGGAGATTTCGGTCAGGACTCAAACGGACGGTCTTGTTTCCGATTCGCCGTGTGATGGGACACCAATAAAACAATGGTCGGTTACTTCAGGCATAACCAACAGCAAAACCACAGCGCAATCATGTTTGGTATCACGGTCAGCAACTCTCCTACGCCCGATGGGCGGTAAAAAAAAGACGTTGGCAAAGAGGCGCACCAAATTTCACAAGCGGACTGCGTGGACAATAAGTAGAACAGGCTTATCACCGGCAGAAATTAAATTGAAATCTAGTGACAACTGTGAATGGATAAAGATATATACTTCAGCGTTGACATATATAATACTTAAACCTGTTGTTGGTTGGTAAGAAAACACTACAATTGTAAATAATGTACATTGTTTTATTGTCGGGAACTAAAGTTTGACTATCATAGCAAGGTTCTTTGTGAAGAAGGTTTGCAATATATTGTTATTTTGACATATTCATATGTAATGGTACAAAGGATGTGTGTGTGTGCTTTTGTTTTATACTGCACGTTGTTTGGTTTAATAACAAACATGTTTCCTGTCAGAACTGCAAGGAAATAGACATCGACAAAGGGGAAGACTAGCAATATGACGCTTTTACGTATAAGATATTTTATATTAAAATTTTAATAGGAAAAATATTTTTTGTAGTACATTTTGACCTTTACACGAAATAGTTTACATGTATATATGTATAATACATAAATATTATATTATTACAATATAAGATCTCCAAAAAAAGCTTAATTTGTTTAAAATAAATAATACATGTACACGCAAATGGTATGCCTTAGTTCTTCTTTTATCTTGTAATATGAAATACAATTTCAAGTACAATTTTCTAAGCCATTTATCAATGCTGTACTAATTATAATGAATCTGTATTTGAAACAAAATTTTATGCATGTAAAGTTAAAAACCTTAACAAGCTATATCTGGAAACTCGTATTTTTGTAGTTATTTAGCATAAACAGATGTTCGGTGACAATTGTTAAAGAAATTACCACTTTCATTTGTGTTTCCTTTCCGTGTAAGCATGCATATTTGTACATTAAACTTCAAAGTAATACAGAATATCACCAAATTCTTAAAAATAAACATTACCCAGCATAGGATTGTTGTTTTGACGTTTTTGCCATCACTGACATAATTAAAACACACTGTGTAGAGGATATTTAGATGGATATTTAGATTATGCTACATACAAAAATACAAAAATTTAAAAACCTCGGGCCTTGCAGCTTCAGACAAAAGGATTTTCATAGACTTTCCCTATTCAAGTCCATATAAACAGGTGACCAATCGGGGAAGGCAAGTTTTGACATAATTTGAACAAACGTAAAGAACCTCTACATGATAATAAGTACCAAATACAAAGGCCTTGGGCTTAGCAGTTTCAGACAAGAAGATTGTAAAATATTTTCCTAATATAAGTTCAGGAAAACCCATTGTGCGAGGCCAGTTTTGAACCCAGGGGCATAATTTGAAAAAATACCTTGTAAAGGACCACATCATATAAGGAAAACAAGTAACCACCAGAGCGGGCCAAGTTTGACGTCAGGAGATGTCGTTTAAAGAAAATGGTGAAAGAAAGATGGATGATGGACAACACTGTATCCTTAACTTTAGCTTAGGTGAGCTTATGGCAAAACAGACAACTAGATTGTTAGAGCGGTACTAAATGCACTGCAAAAAATACGACATGCACGTTAAAATGTTCTGTTAGTGAATGTTGGTGTTGTAAAATATTGTTTTGAATATATTTAATTGTCAAGCTTCTTCTTTTAATGGCGTTCATGACGGCTAACGCGATGTTATATTTGCGCGATAAAAATACATAGTTAACATATTGTTCGACATTACTTGTTTAAAGGCGTTCATGACGGCTAACGCGATGTTATATTTGCGCGAAAAAACACATAGTTAACACATTGTATGACATTACTTTTTTATGGTTTTCCTTTCAATGAACTATGGACTAGAAACATTTTTTCTTGAAATTATCATGAACTATCTATATATTCTTTATACTTTAAGAAATACACTTATACCCAATGTTTACAGAAGAAGACCAAGTATGTTTAATTGTTTACAATTATTAAACGAGACCAGAAAATCTAAACTGATACGTCTTGCTAATTTCTGTATTAAAGCATTTTAACGTAGAGCTGAAAATATATAGAGAATACCTTTTACCCGCATTACATTTTGTATATGATATCCAACTGCATAACTGTTGATTTTTGAACATTCACTTAACTTTGTTAACATAATTTAGAGCCTTCGCTTACATATTACATTTTCACAAAATGTATATATTAGTAAAAAATGCATACACAAAATTGCTGTTATTTGACGCATGTGTATTTACTAATGCTTGATTGTTTTTTTACGATGAGCAGTATACGCTTAAGTCGTAAATAAACTATCTGTTTTGTTCTGTTCTATATATTGATAACAGTTTATGTCGATTTGCCTCTTTGTTTTAAAATAGCAGGGCCCAGCCCCCTGCATTCACACTGATACTGAGTCTGGCTCCGTGAAAACGGGGTTTTATGTAAGCCTTAAATTGATTGCTGCCGAGGCAAACTGTCAAGTCAAGACGATAAACCTGTATCAATTACATTGTTTATCTCATATCAACTGTCAAATCAAAACGATAAACCTGTATCAGTTACATTGTTTATCTCATATCAACTGTCAAATCAAAACGATAAACCTGTATCAATTACATTTTTTATCTCATGCAGGTGACGATACACCTGTATCAATTACAATGTTTATCTCATGCAGGTGACGATACATCTGTATTAATTACATTGTTTATCTCATGCAGGTGACGATACACCTGTATCAATTACATTGATTATCTCATGCAGGTGACGATACACCTGTATCAATAATATTGTTTATCTCATGCAGGTGACGATAACCCTGTATCAATTACATTGTTTATCTCATCCAGGTGCAGCCGAAGTTTCTTTCAGCAACCATTTTCTAGAGTTTGCTGTTCTTCTTTTTATCTGCTGCTTGTATTTTAATATAACATGTGTTTTCCTGTATTCATAAAACACCTCGGAGACTATAATGTTATGTTCATAATTATAGCTGTAATGGCGATATCTTTATGTCAATCAATCAATTGAACACTATAAATTATACGAAAATTTTTGATGATCAAAAATAGAGAACACATTTGAATTCCTACCAAATAGAACATGTAACGTAACGCGTTGATTGCAAATCTTCATCATGTGATGAAAAAAAAAATGTTTAACTAAAAAGGACCTATCGGATAGCAAGAACTTTTGTACGACAACGATTCGTTCCACAAGTCGCTAATCAAATTTTGCCAGCCGAGAGTTAATCTTAGCATATTCGTGTGTCCGGAGCGGCCAGCAGATCACACGACGGTCAGGTCGGGTTTATGAAAATTGGAATCCCGTTCACATCAGCGTATGTGGAGATTAATCATTTTATAATTTCTACGACCTTTCTCCGCCTAACGTTCAAATTTCGCAAGTTGTTAAGCGATGGAAGGGGGGTAACCAGTCCAAGACGTTTGCTTATTTGTAGCTGTTATTACCCATTCTTTCCACATAAATTGACATTAATTGCATTTTTTCCGCGAGGATGTAACAAGGTTACCTGGCAAGCGATAAGCCTGTACATGTTTTTACACATCAAGATCGTTACCTTATATCTGTGCCGATTATAAGAAGCAAAACATAGCACAGTTTAAAATCGTGGGGACTGTTAACATACTCAAATGTTTTGTTGGAATTATCATACATGTAATTGTAAAATTAATTTAAACAGTCGATGAAGTTTTCCAATAAATAATAAATAAAATTGCATACGTTTTACATCGTAGATTACACAGAGGACTTTCCCATTAAATTGTGGAATATTCACTCAAGGTACAATTTGGTATTTTACGGGGAATGTTGTAAAAAATATCCTAAGTCGGTTCTTTGGTTTAAACATTTTTTATTTAGCTATTCATAAACAGCATGTAAGTAATATAATACAATACAAAGATACTAGCTTCTTATGACGAAATATGCTTAACATAAGGACTGCAAGAGTGTAAATTAACAGAATTGAGAAAAAAAGCTCGAAGCTTATGCTATGTCTCTCTTCTGAGAGGTTCTTTTAAGCACTCTATATTTATTATTGGTTAGATTAGATACGAGTATGCATGTTGAACTGAACAGCATTCGGCTATAATGTCCGGGTTTCATAAATCAAGTTAAGTTTATAATATAAAGNTTCTTTCTATCTTTACCATTATGTTCATCATTGAACTTCGCAAGACCAGACTTGTTGGTGACAACCAAGAACAAATCGCTCGACGAGAATCAGAGAACAGACGAATAACGATCATCGTCGTTGCCATCGTAATCGTCTTTCTGGTACCGGAGATTCCTTACGAAGTATTTCTGATGATGTCCGTTATTTACAAACACACGCATACACCATTTAATTTAGAAACATATCGGACAATGCATGCGGCTTACGAGATTTCTCTGATCGTCTCCTTCCATGCCAACTTTTACATCTACACAATCCTGAACAGGAGATTTCGGTCAGGACTCAAACGGACGGTCCTGTTTCCGTTTCGACGTGTGCTGGGCGACCAATAAAAATGGTCGGTCTTTTCAGGCGCAACCAACAGAAGACAAACAGCACGATCATGTTTGGTATCACGGTCATCAACTCTCTCACGCCAGATGGACGGTTAAAACGTTGACAAAGTGGCGCACCAAACTTCACAATCGGACTGCGTGGTGGAAAATAGGTAGAACCGGCTTACAAACGGCAGCAATTCAATTGAAAACATGTTTTACTGAACTATCTTTATTGTGGGGATTCAGTTGTAATCATATTTATATGTTGTTTCGTTTCTGTCATATAGAGTGTTTTTTTTACTCTGTCTTGTATACACAATTATACTAATGCTTATGTATCCGGTGTTTCAATATTCATACATATTACCAGCCCACGTGGCGCAAAAATGTTGTGTGTGTCAGTTCGATAACATCGCAAAGCAATGCAAGGTTTATGAATTTATATCGGATTAGATAATGGTAATTTTCAGTTTGTCTCATCGTTTAATCCATCTTTGAACACTATACATATGTATACTATTATTTGCTTCTGTGTTTCTCGACATATTTTCAGGCGCCAGTACTGATGTTAGAACTGTTGATTCAACCTTTTCACATTCGTTTAATTGTTCAAGTGTACTGTGGTTGCTGTAAAAAGTGTTTTCTGAGAAAGAAAAATGTTCAGAGATGCTTGTTGTTTTACAAGTGTGTCGGAAAACGCCTTAAGTTTTCTAGAATAACACGAGTTTAACCACGGAACAATAGAGCTATAATTTAACTAAAACGATTTCAATTTTAAAAAGGAAAATGGGAAACATGTTCGTCCTCAGCGGGGCTCAAACTAGTGTCCTTTGGATTAAAAGGCTTTCGTCTTCACCACTGCACCGTCTTGACATTTCTGTCATGCGTTGCCTTTTATACTTGATATCAGTGGTCCATGTGCTATAACAACAATTTACGGAAACAACATAATCATTCCATAGTATTCATTCGTTTCTCGTTTATAATTTAATGCATTTCAAATGATGTTCATTTATAGACGAAGCTGGATTTTCTGTATGAGTCTATGTCATTCATGGTTTTTCTCCTGCTGATTTACAGTATTGTTTTATTTATTTTTTTAAATCTGTGACAACATGTTGGAAAATTGTCATTCCGAACACGTCCTTTAAACATGTTGCTGGTCTGAGGCAAACTTGTTATCTATTATTGCATATTGTTACATTCGCCTCTTTTCATTCCTTGGTAACACATAATATAGAACAAGTACTCTCGACTTATTTAGTAAGACACTACATTTGAAGAATGACAATGGTCGATATAACGAATTCATTAAAATACTTTTTAATATTTATGTCTTACAGAAATAGCATTAACACGTGTTAAACTAGACGGGAAACTAAACAATGAAGGTATATTGAAAAAAAAAACTTCTTCGTTTACTCCTCAAGTAGAAGTGTTATGTTTTATTGTGTGTAGTTGTATGTTAGCCTATCTAATTAGTGTAGTGTTACTAAGTCTTATAATGAAGTGTACGTTCACAATTTGTGCGTTGCTTTTACATGTACCAAACGATTCAATGTGTAAAGGAGTATTCACATAGATTGAATTGCTTCTTAATTTATTTTGATTATTTTAATAAGGTTCCCCAGCTTTAATCATGTTTATTTTTAGTCTTATATTGAACGCATTACCTTGTAATGTAAAGGTGTATGTTGACTTGCTTTCAACAAATGATTAGCAGATGATAATATGAGTCTCGAGCGAGAACACGCTACTCATATTAAGATCAAACGTAAGCCTACACCAAACACTTTAAAGATAAGCGAAAATTTTGTATGGGAATTCTGGAATACCTCAGCAATGTTAAAAATACAACTCATGCATTTTTTTAAACAAGTTTCGATAACAGCGATAAGATTGTAACTTAGGCTGGCAAAATGTACCCGCTATTTGGATATGTGCTAATCTGCTCTCTCTTATGTAAGTCATATATTTAAATTATCTGTCAATAGTTATGATGCATATGCTGTTTAAGCACACACCTTTACATTTTTTATTAAGTATATGAACGTTTAACACTCGTTGATATAATTTTAAAGTTTGCAATTGTATAGTTGAATAATACAATAAGTCAATTTCGCACAATCAACGAGTGCGATAAAACCCATCGGAACACTTTACCATGCNAGTTTAAAAAAAAATATAATTAGTTGTAAGAGAAACACTGACTTTAGTAAAGACCGCAAAATATTAACCTCTGCACTGTGCCATATTATCAAATATTTTCCCATGCTAGTAGTAGTTAATTATTCAATCCAAATTATATTACAAAAGTGATTGAGTTATACATAACAGGTGATAGACGATATAAATTAACAAAATTCGCTATAGTGTTAAATGAACCCAAATTAGACTGCACTGTAACGTTTGACATCTCATATAAAGCGAGCGAGAACTTTTTTTTATCATCACCAACTTATACGGCCCCTGCCACGTCCATCCTTATCCTTTGGTCTTGGCAATTAAAAATGAAATAAAAAAATGAAGCTGCCCATCCCGCTTATAGATCTACTTTTTTTCAAAACCAGATGAGAGAATACAAATATTTTTTCTCTGGTGCCAATTAATCATGTGCAATAAAAATGTATAATACAAATGTATATATACATGTATTAATGTATGTATTACTGGCAAATAAAAACAATGTTATTTACATAATCTCGACTAAACAAAGCAGTCCATGTCATACCTCAAACATTTTACATTGCGACATATTTCAGGAGCAATACTTAACAATCACATTAATTTCTCATGTATATTCGTTTGCTGTCCATTTATCTAGCAGTTGTATTCAGCAATCTTTGAAATATTTGTTCAAGAGGTGATCAACATTTATCGTAACGATTTTGATCTGAAATATCTGCGGACGCAGACGTGCTTTACATGTATGTATGAACACCTCTCATATAACTTGAAATAAATAAGAGTATCAAATCATTTTTATGTAAAATGCAAAATATTGAATACCCGTTTGTCAACAGCAGTTAAAAGTAACACTACTTCAGTTAAAAACTAACATGTAAAAACAATTCGGCACAATCTCATCAACACATGTAATAATCCCTCATACAAGCGATATAACTTTTCCAATTTTTGATTCACGAAAATTGTTGAATCCTTGGCTTTGATTAGAGACCTTTTGTTAACGAATACTTCAAGTAGAAGTTGTATTTCTGGAGGAATTTCCAAGTACCACTCTTGCAGAATGTCAAATTGCCGCAGCGACAGAGGCCGAATTGTAGTGCTCTGGAAGCACGATTCACAGCTACCATTTTCCTGCATTTGTTGTTCACTGTCTATCAGGTCATAAGCTTGCTATGTAATGAAAATATCATTGAACCGCCCTGATTCTAATTCATCCCTTAAATGAAACCTGGCAATATCACCACCAGTATAGAAATCATTCAAACTGTCCTTCAACACAAAAATTATTGTCTCAGCATTCACAAAATGTCCTCGATGTACAAAGTAAAACACTCATTTACATATATCGTCATGCTCAAATCCAAGATTGGAATCACAAATTTCAATATTATAACAACCTGAATGGAATTGTTTTTGACTGAATGAGTTGTGTCAAATGTGACTATGTTCTGTATTTTGTTGCCACAATACTTCTGTAAAACAGAGAGAAAGTCATTATCTAGTGTATGGGCAATATGTGTCTTTTCGCAATTTAACTCTACATTATGTTCAACATTTGGTTTTTCCATCCGACAAAAAGTGTCCTTTATGTTCTTTGGGGTTATGCCTTTTAGTGTCTGAGCACATTCCGTGACTCTCACAAGACATTCAAACTTAGAATATTTCAGGGAAATAACGTCTTCATACTCACGCGATATAAAGTTTACTGATTTTGTAATGTGGTATTCGAACCAACATATCTTTCGCCACTCAAGTGATGTAAATGATGATTTATGGTGTTCTACTAATGTTTCTATTATTGACTCTTCTATTTTGATATTTTCATTTGGAAATTGTGATTGTTTGAAATAAAATATTGCTATTTTCTGGTAAAGGTCAAACGATGTTTTTCTAGCTTCGTTTTTTTCTTTTGATTTCCCACAAGCTCCTGATCAACACAAGTTGCAAGTAATTTACATCCTGTACACGATTCTGCGTAATTAAATATATATTTGATTATGGATTGTACACTGACCACCTCTCTACCGCAAACTGTGTCTATTCCCCCTTTATATCCTTTTAATGTTCACTATACATTCAACTTCCTCACACTATTATCTTTCTGGTTAAAAAGTATAAAAAAAGTCTTCACAATTTATGTAATTTTGATCAGAGTTTTCAACACTAAACACTTCACTTCAAAAGTCCTTGCGAATTTCATTCTTATGATATCTGCAGCAAATCTGAAATAATTAAACATAAACAATAATAATCAATGATTTTGCATACTGGTTAATAAAATGTGATTTATTAACTTCGGAAATGATATAGTCACGATAATGCCCGATTTGTTTTTACTGATAATTAACTTAAAATTTACCAACATATTTAAACGCATCTTAATGCAGGCTTAATACTGGCTGTCATATTGTATTTAAAATAAAGTTGTACTTGAACACAGGCTGCATGGGGTTCAATTACTGAATGCAGCCCAATCAAGATAAATTTTCATAAAAAATGTACAAGTTTTGTTAGTTTTAATAATTTCACTTTACAACTATTTTATTATATTAAATATTTGAATGGAACACAAGGAATTCCTTATATAAATGGACATAGCAACCATCTGTATAATGGAATATCCGTCAAAAGTATGTTACCTGGTGGTGTTTACTTATATGGTAAAAAAGTTTTAAAGAGAAATCATTTAAACTATCAAATCTTGTTCATTTTAATGAAATATAGTCCGATCAGGCTAAATATTCAGTAATTGAACCCCAGTTTGTTAAATTCTCAACATCAATAACCTGATTACTATTAAAGTTTGCAAAAAGAAATATTGCATAAGCACTTACCTGCTGCATCTTCAAATGTAGCCTTCTCATCATGTACACAAAATGAAAACAAAATGAAAATCACATATGTATTGTTAGAGACTGAAATGAATGTGCATTGTCCTGTCCATTGTTGTATGAACTTAATTATGATATTTTATCTGCAACTGTTATCAAAACATAGAAGTTCTGTTTCCTAAGCTCCCATAGCTATTAATTAGCCAGGTGGCATACCGTGGTGTAAGTTTTATTACTTGTTAATGATACGCTGCTGATAAGCCTCTCTCGTATGCATATTCAAGTTAGAGCAAACCTAATACCCATCCAGGGACGAGTGTATAGTTACTAGCTAGCATGATTATCATTTCGTTATAAAATAAAATTATAAAAAAATGTATTTACTGTCTAGTATTTTTGCCTGGCATTATAATAGCACTTTAAAACATGTTTCGGTCATACATTCATCAAACACTATGTTTGTTAAAAGTTATTAAGTTTAAATTTATTATATTTTAAAAGGGAGTTAAAGATAGTACTATTGAAATTAAGCCATGCTATGCATTTGCTCTATATATGACATGATTTTAAATAATTTTAATAGTAACAATATCACTGTTAAGAAATTTTTAAAAAGAAAGTATTTTCCACTTTGAGAGTATAATACATGTATATGTGTAGACCTGTCATTGAGCTATACTCACGTTACGGTATGTACACACTTATCAATTTTCTGCAGATTACCCATATTATGTTACGAACGGAAGTGAAATGTCAGATAACGGTTCCAATAGAAATCCACACGATGAAGAACACATATATGAGGACTACATTTACCCGGCATTTGCCTTTGAGACATCGATTTATCTCTATATTTGGACGATCCTGGTGATCATAACTGCCCTCGTTAACGCTCTAGTGATCTTTGTGCTGTTACGCAAGAACATGCGTCATCCCACCAACATGATTCTCGCAGCGATTGCAATTTCCGACTCACTTACTGGACTGGTAACACTACCGACGTATATAATGGTATATCAGAACTCTAAAAAAATAAGTGATTTTGAACCGCATAGTGATAAAATGTTGTATGACGTCAAATACGACGGACTTTCTTTCATGGCACAACCTGTAGCATCGGACGTATTCTTCTTGTCAAAAAGCGTTTGTACATGTTTTATGCTGTCGAAGTTCTTCTTTTCAAAATTATTCCACACCTGTTCAATATTCTTGACATTGTTTCTTGGTATTCAACGTTTTGTGGGTGTTGCATACCCATTCTTTGCTCGAAGGATATTCACAAGTCGAACAGTCCTCAGGACATGTATTTTCATCTTCATATCATCACCGTTGATTCATATTTACCATCTTTTTAAGGTAAAGGCTACGAGTGGTCTATGTCAATGGAAAATAAACGATTGTAAAACAGATTGTGTGTACCTGTGGGCAGTTTTCTTAATTTGTCACTTTATTCCCTGTACCATTCTTTCTATCTTTAGCATTATGTTCATCATTAAACTTCGAAAGACCAGGCTTGTTGGTGACAACCAAGAACAAATCGCTCG
>VMBQ01002836.1:84637-118462 GCA_007657795.1 Dreissena rostriformis | reverse complement strand
TATCTATATACACATTTTTGTAAGATAACCATAGCGTGAACGTAAGTTCAAATTGTGTATAGAGTACATTTGTACAGATGTAGCAAACAACCAGATGCATAGTAATTGCTTGTTCTAGATGGTTTAAAACATATATAAATCAGGGTGAGTTGTATATAGAATACAAAAACACTACATGAGTAAATGAGTAAATATTGTGCTTAAACTGTATTTGTTTAGTCATACTTTCTTTAAATAAAGCGTTCTAAATATTAATTATGCCTAATGTGACACAGTAGCTTTCATATAATCACACTTCGTTCAGCGCAATACTGTGGTCAGTGAAGCGGTAATCTCTATCGTGGCACAGTAGATTTTATATAATCGCACTTTGTTCAGCGAATCACTGTGGTCAGTGAAGCGTTAATATATATCGAACATACATGTTGTCTTTCTTTGTTTACGAGAATATTGTGTTGTTTGTACTACGTCATCAATGTATGCGTCCTCTACGAAAGAAGCCGAGGAACATCGGAGATAGAGAAAATGTACGGAAATTGCAAAATGTAAACACTTGTTTAAATTATGAAACGGGCATATCTTCCATAATTCTTGACAACGTTGCACCTAAGCTGTGTTTTTATCATTTTTTATGCAAGAGTAACTGAAATCCGGTAAAAATTAGACCAGTTTATAGGCATCATAATTGGATTTGTCACCTTTATTGTTACTTTAAGCGATAAACAGTATGCATCATATTTAAATGAGACAGCCGGATAACGTCTTCATGGATTGATGTGTACTTGACACAACATATACGAATAATTCTAGATACAGTTATATTTAGAAACCTGGTGGCACATATTTCAACAATAAACAGACAATGAAGCGAGAAAGCGTTATTTGTCGTGGGATAAAGCCAACACAATCAATTACTTCATTTCATCTGCGGTCTATATAAACAGTTGGGTTAAAATGTGCGAAACGAAAACACTCAACAAAACACAAACTATTTAGTCATAACGATTATACATTATCATGACAAGTGGAATTTTAAACAAATGATTATTTCATTGTCTTTTTACGCTATGCAATCGTCCATTAATTATTGAAATACTGACGATTACTCTTGAGAAAGTTGAAGTGATAAACTGAGCGGGGAAGGCAAACATTAAGGGATGCATTTTGAATTATTGTTCGCGTCTGTGATGATGTTTCGTGTGAACCTTAGGAGGGAAAACCCGGAATTAAATAATTTTAAATTCACCATTTAAATACAGAACAATTGCACAGAAAATCAGTTACAAATTCAGTTGAATGACGTGTTCTCTAGCTATGACGGAGATTCTATCCAAAAAAAGTGACATTTATGGTTGCAAGCTTCATCGTAATTCAATTGTGTTGTACAATACGATGTGTTACCCTGTTTACAACAAATCAATTACTATTATCCTGAAGAAAATTAACAAGTAAATAATCCGTTAATCATACTACTTTTACTTATTTGTTTATGTTCATGTTATATAGCCGGCAACACGGTATTCTCACGGTACTTAAGCAATAATCATTCGCATATAATCACCATGTTTATATATCGGATAAATGATTAAATATACAATCACATTTGACATAACTGCTTTTAAGCATTACTTTTGTACAACGAAAAACTATAAATTATAACTGTAGTCACAAAAAAAAGAACACAACTGTCTGATATGCGTATGTTTTATTCACATCGGGTATTTCAACGGTAAAAATGATAGAAAGTACTAAAATAACATCAAACATGAATAAGCAGACAACTGATATACCATCAAGAGCTACATTAAGTTTAGTTGATATGATTTTAAATAATCAAATTCAAATATTGTATACGTCTGAAAAGAACAATATTTACAAAAAAGTAGTTTACCAATATAGTGTGAAACCAATATAGTATGTATGTTCAAACAATCTTGACCTATTTTATCCACCAATGATATATTTCATTTTAATAATAACGGTTGATTCGTTATGCGACATTGAAAGGATTGTAAAATAGTCAGCTTTATATGTGTCCCAAAATTTGTCGGGTTTCCAATATCTATCCCATTGCGAAGAAAGTCTATTAGCTAGTTGCCTTATTCGAAAGACTAAATGAGACTCGTTCTGGGAAAACTGGGCTTACATCATGTACGTAAAGTGTCATCCCGTATAAGCCTGTGAAGCCCGCACAGTCTTATCAGGAACGACACGTTCCTCCTAAACTTGTTTCTCGGTTTGAAGATACTACCGCTAAAAGATACAATACAAACAATCGGAAAGTGTCGTCCCTGATTAGCCTGTACTTACTGCGTTAAGCAGTTATTTCCCGGAACGAGACTCAAAAAATGGTGACGAGATTGTATCTCATGATAATGCTTCTAGAGTTTCATTATTCTTTTATTGAATATGAACACGTGTTACACATATAATATAATTCAGTTTAATTATATAATGTTCCCACAACCCAGAGCAGTGAAAATGTCGCTATTACCAAAAGAAATATATAAACATCGACAACAACAACATGTTTATTTTAGCCTTACACAAAATAACACGTGTGTAATACATTGATTATGAGAAATATAAAAATACGGTAATGATATAAGTTAACAATGGATTCACTTATTAGTTACATAAGTTGTATCACTTAAACCTTAGGCCAATACGGCTGTCTTCACCTCAATAACAAAGCCAATTTGAATTCAACTAATTATTAACAGTATATTATTAATTAACTTTATAATATTAGACGAGAATGTGTTCAATTTGTTCGCCCCATACCAGTTGAGGCTCGCCAATAAAGCTCGATCTTCGCCTTATACGAGAAAAAGGCGGCCAATATGGAAAAACACGGCCAATACGGGAAAAGGTCGGCCAATACGAGATTCAGCCAATCAGAAACCAGGAAAAAACTCGGCCTTATATGAGAATCTTTCAATAGTAGCAGTTTGATTCCTCCGCAGATATGTGTCGCGTTCTGAGAAAACTGGGCATAATGCATGTGCGTAGAGTGTCGTCCCAGCTTAGCCTGTGCAGTCCGCACAGGCAAATCAGGGACGACACTTTCCGCCTAAATTGGATTTTTGCTAAGAAGTGACTTCATTTAAATAAAAAATAAGATACTATTATAAAGTTAATTGATAAAATTGTCATTAATTAGTTGAATCCATATTGGCTTCGGCCTGAGGCCTCAGGCCAATACGGCTGTCTTTAGCTCAATAACAAAGTCAATATAAATTCAACCTAATTAATATCACTTTAATATTGATATTTATTATAATGCATTCATTTTTTGGGCTTTATATCAGGTGAGGCTTAGAATACAAAACGGCGATGCTTGTCGAGCCGTTATAGTAGTATTGCCGAGCCTGATTTATNTTGACGAAAGCGATGTGCCCATGGCGGGGGTGATTACCATGTTCCTTCTTCCTTTCCTTCTCTAGCCAGTCAGCCAACTCTCTGAGGACCAAGTCATGCCTCCATCTATATCTTCCCTGTGTCAGTGCTGTACTACAAGATGACAGAACATGCTCTAGGGTGCCTACTCTGTCACACAGGCTGCATTTTGGCTCTGCTGTGAGTCCCCATCGGCACAAGTTCGCTGGGGATGGTAGTAGGTCATAGACAGACCTGAGGAGAAAGGAAAACCGAAAAGGCTCATACTTCCAGATGTCTCCCCAGGTCAACTTCCTGTCTGCGGTATTCCACGTGGTCCATGCTCCCTGCGCTCCCATCTCCACAGCCCTTGCTTGTCTGGCATTTTCTTCCGCCCTCCTGACCTCAGACTGAATCATCGCTCGCCTCTCTTTCTGGTCTGATCGGCTCCACAGTACCACCTTTCTCGCACCAATTCCTTCACGTCCAACTGCAGTCACTCCGACAATGTCTTTGTGCTTGAGCGCGTTCTCTGCCTGGCTCACAGACTCTGTCGCTGACCATTTCCTGCTCGTTCGGGTTTGGATCCCTGCCTCACGGATGAACTCGTCCGGAGAGTCCCTCAAGGTCAACACAAGTCTTGCTTTTGCTGTCTTGAACTCTTCTACCAGTGAAGATAGCGGGAGCTGTAACTTGTTGCTCTTCCCATAGAGTCCAATACTGGTAAAGCTGGGTGGAACTCCTAGCCACTTCCTGAGGTGTCGACTAGTGATTCTCTCCAGGGCTTCCACTGTTGTGCTGGGTACCTCGTAAAGCATCAACGGCCAGATTAGTCTTGGGAGCAGTGCATGCTGGTAAAGCCAGGCTTTGAACTTGCCGGGTAGTCCGCAGCGGTCTATCTTCTTGAGACCCTCCTCTACCTGTTGCTTTAAGTTCTTGACATTGTCGCGATCTTGTAGGCTTGCATCAAACCACTTGCCCAGGCATTTTATTGGACTCGTCACTATGGAAGGAATCTCTTCGTTCTGTACGTAGAGTTTGAACCTCTCTGTTGTCTGTCCTTTCTTTATGACAAGAGATCTGGATTTTGCTGCTTTGAACTTCATTCTTGCCCATGAAGCGACATCCGTCAGGGCTGTCAACATCCATCTAGCTTGGACGTGTGTCGTTGTCGTCAATGTGAGGTCATCCATGAAGCCTCTGCTAGATGGGAGATAGATTCCTGACTCTGTCTTTGGTCCACGTGTCTCACGTTGGGCAGCATTTATCAGCAGGTTCATCCCCATGATGAAGAGCACCACGGAAACTGTGCAGCCGGTAACGATTCCCTTCTCCAACTTCTGCCATCTGGTTAGCTGGTCACCAACAGTAAACCGGAGCCTGATTCCATCCAGGTAACTGGTGATGATTTTCTGAATGTGGCCGTCCACATGGTAGTGTCGGAGGGCTGTATAGATGAGCTGGTGTGGAATGGACCCGTATGCGTTGGCCAAGTCGAGCCAAACTACAGTGAGATCCTTCCTCCCTTTCTTCGCCTCACTTATTAGCTGTGTGATAGCACTGGTGTGCTCTATGCAGCCGGAGAAACCGGGAACTCCTCCCTTCTGGACCGAGGTGTTGATGTATGCGTTGCCTGTCAGGAAAGATGTGAGTCTTCTTGCAAGGATGGCAAAGAATATTTTTCCCTCGACGTTGAGCAACGAGATCGTTCGGAACTGGTTGACCGTCTTGGAATTGCGTTCCTTCGGTGTAAATATCCCCTCGGCCTCCTTCCAAGCCTCTGGTACATCCCCCTTCCTCCAGACTACTTTGAGGAGCCTCCATAAACGCTTGAGAAGTAGTGGGCACATCTTGTACACTTTGTACGGGATGGCATTGGGTCCTGGCGCCGAAGCAGCTCTGGCCTTTTTCACAGCTTCTTTCACCTCGCCAAGCGTAGGTTCCGTCGCATTCAGCTGTTTTTCGGGTTCCTCCGCTGGATCTATTCTGTCACAGTCCCCTAGCACGTCCTCTCGATTGGGGTCAGAATGGGTCACATGAAGGAAGTTCTCTATTTCCTCTAGTGGAGTTTCCAACTTTCCTGACCTTTCTTTGTCGAGAAGGGATCTTGCGAACTTGTATGGGTTGGCTGTGAAAGCTGCCCTCTTCTTTGCCCGTTCCCGTGTCTTTCTTCTGCTGTTTTCGGCTTTCCGTAATGATGTCAGCTGTGTCCGAACTGTATCTCTAAGCTGTGCAAGTCCAATCCTCTCTGTGGGTGAACTAGCACAGTACCTTCGTCTCAGCTGCTTGAGTTCACGTCTCAAGTTCTGGATACGAACTTGCCGCCTGTTTGGTCTTGGAGGTTCCTTTCGCACTCTCTCCTCTTCTAGTCCAAACCTCTCCTTGCCTACTGAATATATCAAGGTTGTGAGGGTGTTCAGCTTCCGGTCTACTGGTCCTTGCATGGATGCTTCGAGGATGTTCTCTAGGTCCTCGTCCAGTTGGGTCCATGATGTCTTGTCTGAAGCCTTGGGCCACTTAATCCTTGGTTTCCTGGTTCTAGTGGCAGTGTCTTGCTGTGGTCTATCCGGATCAGTCGCCTCGCTTGCTTCCGGGCTGCTTTGAGTCTGTAAGAGCTCTAAAAGGGGGTCATCATCCTCCTCAGGATTTCGAAAGACATCCTGTGAGGTCTCCTGAACGGAGAGTTCTTCAGTACTGTGGGTTGAATCCAGACTGGAGTACTCCTGCGTCTCACTAGCCAAACTGGCTATGCGCTGTCCTTGTGATCTCACACGTTGACAATCAGACTTCCCTTGGTGAATGCGTAGACCGCGTTGGTTCTTGCACACCTTTCCGCAATTACAAGTGACCGATCCATCTCTATTCGTAGTCGGTTGGGCAGGCCGTGTCGATTCCATAAAATCCGTCCATGTGAGTCTATCATCCTCCCCCCCTCTCGGTAGACTCTGGGGGTGTCTTTCATTTGTGGAGTCTGTAGCTGTTCGTTGGGTGTCCCCTCTCGAGGACTGCAGTTCGGGATGCTACCCCTAGTGCCCCTGTTCCAGTCTGTTCCTGGCGCCATCTGTCTCTCCAGCGTCACCATTCTGTTCTTGGTTGTCATCCAGTCTTTCCTGGAAGTCACTGGTGCCTCCAGATATCTTATTAGTTTAAATACAGTCTTAAGACTGCTCCTCAACCAACATCATCAGCATGGATGCCGCCGTCTTAGAATGTTTCGGCCCTTTAATTCCATGAACATTCTGATAGCGGTGGGCCCACAGTGGTGATCAGTCACTGTGTGTTGGTTGATTGCCTCCAGCTCTTCTCCTCTCGCCTCAGCCACAGCCAGCTTGATGCCCGTTCGGCTGCTTGGCTCAGTCTCTGGATAGCCACTCGTCTCTCCCTGCCAGTTGTTCCTAATGCTGTCATCAGCCTATGCACGGACTGGGAACAAACTCCTCTCACGCCAACTTCCACGGGAAATAGCCAAGTTCGCCAGCCTTGTTGCTTGCACAGATCCATGAGTTAAGGTTATGATATAAGTTAACAATGGATTCACTTATTAGTTACATAAGTTGTATCATTTAAACCTTAGGCCAATACGGCTGTCTTCACCTCAATAACAAAGCCAATTTGAATTCAACTAATTAATAACAGTGTATTATTAATTAACTTTATAATATGACGAGAATGTGTTCAATTCGTTCGCCCCATACAAGTTGAGCCTCGCCAATAAAGCTCGAAACTCGCCTTACACGAGAAAAAGGCGGCCAATATGGAAAAACACGGCCAATACGGGAAAAGGTCGGCCAATATGAGATTCCGCCAATCAGACTCCAGGAAAATAATCGGCCTTATATGAGAATCTTTCAATAGTAGCAGTTTGATTCCTCCGCAGATATTTGTCGCGTTCTGAGAAAACTGGGCTTAATGCATGTGCGTAAAGTGTCGTCCCAGATAAGCCTGTGCAGTCCGCACAGGCTAATCAGGGACGACACTTTTCGCCTAAATTGGATTTTTGCTAAGAAGAGACTTCATTTAAACGAAAAATAAGAAAATATTATAAAGTTAATTAATAAAATTGTCATTAATTAGTTGATTTCATATTGGCTTTGTTATTGAGCTTCAGACAGCCGCAGGCCTCAGGCCAATACGGCTGTCTTTTGCTAAATAACAAAGTCAATAAAAATTCAACTTATTAATATCGTTATAATATTGATATTTATTATAATGCATACATTTTTTGGGCTTTATATCAGGTGAGGCTTAGAATACAAAACGGCGATGCTTGTCGAGCCTTTATAGTATTATTGCCGAGCCTGATTTGTTACAAAAATATCAGGCTGTAACCTGTTAATCTCTATATCTCGGTTATGATGCAATTAAGCTATTTTATTTTTCTGATCGAATGTTCAACGCACGTTTATTAATGCCAAAATAGGATAAAACGAACTGTATTGTTTATTCTTAGTATTATGACCTAACATCAACCATCGACAGATATAACAACTTCCTGTTGAACTGATATAATAATTATATCAGGCAGTCTTATATCACAATCCATAACTGTTAATGCATGTATGTCCCTATATCCCAGTGAATATATGTTAAACAACAACACTAACAACATCAACAACAACACAACACAGTGTATAAGCTCTACAGCATAAATTAACGTTTTAGCCATATACCAAATGTCAATTAACACAATTGCAATACAGGGATTATACGAACTACGAAAATAAGGTACTGATTGAAGTTAACACAGAAGTCATTGATAAGTTGCATAATGTGTATCACTCAAACATAGATAATGACATCAAATACTGAGATAACGATAGTAGTAAAAGAATAATTCACTGCCTAGCAAAAATACAAGTATGACTTTTACTTTGATATGATTTGTAATTTATCACATTTCTTTGTATATGTTGTGTTTGCATACACATATCAAAATAAATTAACTTTGGTCATCTTTGAAGATAGGATACATTATCGTTTCGTATTACAAACGCAAACCCGGCTTCAATTTATCACATTGTGTATACACTGAAGAGATCATAACTTGTTCAATTAAAACTGAATAAAACATATTTGTACACTCGAAATTCCTCCAGAATCGATTACTCGCCTTATATGCAACCATGTTGAATAGTCAATGATAATAAGAAATATTATCCGATGTATCTGTGTTAATCGGTCACCGATTTAGAGTGCTGATGCTAAGGAATTAAACCATAAGCGCTTTAGCCCGACTTGTTTAAAAAGACTTCTTCACGGTTTGATGAAATTATTCTTTTTAAAACAAAGTGAATATAAAAAAAATGCAAGCAGTATATTCAACCAGTAAAATAACACTCTTGAGTTCATCGAGATAACCATCGATCGAATGTTTTAAAACTATAAAGCGTTTGAAATGATTTTAATTGACAATTTGGATTAATAACATAGTGTGTTTATGTCGAAAGTCTCTCTGTAGTGGTAGAACGTAAGCCTTTGCTCCTAATAGGGCCCTGGTCCCGCTTAAGGGAAACTTTTGTGTTCAACTTTTTTTCTTGCTATTATAATTAGTGAGAATATTTAAATTATAACAGTTTTGTACGCTTCCTCTGTAAGTCAAATAATATAAATCATATGTAAAACAAAATGAAAACGAATACGATATTAAATACTAAATAGTAATCATGTACATAGTATGTGCTTCGTAATTGTGCTGCTTTATATAACATACAATTACAATGATAAACATAGAGAACTAAATGATAACGCCGTGTTTATCTTAACACTTACTTCTTAAGTTCAATTTGCACATTTCAAAGTTTTAAATTTCATTCTAAATTACTCATTAGGCGATGCACACGCTGCAGGTGCCAGTTAGCAGCATTGTTCGTATCATAGTTACGCAACGATTGCTCGTAGTAATGCACCGCACCTTCAAAGTTTCCTTCCATTTCATAGCAGTGACCAAGCAAATTGAGCGCTGTCTCATTATGATACAAGTTGATGTTGTTTCTTGGATCGCATATATAAGACTCGAGCATTCCAAATGCATGTAGCTGTTTGTTGCGTTCACNAATGATGGACGAAGGACCTAGGGTAATACTTAGATTGGAGAAGATACGAATGGCCATTGTCGCATCCCCAGAGCCGATGCAGTGGTTCAGCAAGAAAAGGATGGAGTTGGAGATGCTGCAGCTGGAGTTGTTTAAAAGACTGCAACAATGTAAAAATGAAAACAGGATGCCGTTCACGGATTTCATCATGAAGGCGATAGTGATACGCATGTCAGAGTTAAACAGAGATGCGACACTGCGAATGCATGTGGAGGGCAGCAGTAATATAAACACAAACACTTTGTTACTCAGAATTATGAAATGATTGAACTTGAATTACACGTGTATCATGGCTATAGTAATGGTCTCATATTCCCTTAAAAAAAGGAAGTAAGGCGTAAAGTGGAATATCAACGGCTTTTGAGGAATCTTTATTTAAAAAATATATTATATTTTATCCAATATTAGTTTAATATATGTTAAATCAATAGCTTTTGTGTAAATGAAAACAAATTGATATTTCTCATGTTTATTGTAAAAGGTTGTTCTTGAAAAAAGAAGTTGTATTTCCGACTTAGGTTTGTTCACGTACTTTAAATGATGGAATCGTCAGCTGAAAATATTGACAACAGTGTGTCATATATAATTTTTCAATCCACACATAGAGCATATAGTGTACATACACATAATAATATGCATTTTGTTCGAATGAGATATATGCTTCTTACCGTCTTTTTGTACCTCTTGAGCAAATATTGCAAAATCAGGGCAGTTATATGTATTTGAGTAACACTTTGTAAGCTTACGTACTATTGAAAGCTGTATTGTTGAACTTACTACATATGCATATAAAGTCTTTGCAATGATACTGTTGGAATCAGAATATTGACTAGAACTAATTACTATCAAGTTCACCCCATCACAAACAAAAATATCGTGGATGAAAAACTAAGCACCTGGAATTCATTATGACTCCGTTTTATTAAAACCCAGACGAAGATGTTTTTGACGCTTTAAGGCTCAATTTATTTTAATAGCAAATTTAAAAGAATTAAATATAGAACGACGGGCCAAAATACTAGAAGAGAAATAAAGTAAATGCAATAAAATATCAATTAAATGATCATAAATAGTCAACCAAAACGATAAATTAGTTCATTTTATATCGACACTTTCACAAAATATGCCGCTGGTAGATGCAAACTTACATTCAATTTTTGAGCCATGATAGCAGTTTATATTACCTCCGTTCGCTACCTCTACAGTTAAGAGGTATATGAATATTGTGTATCACTTTTAGCAAATGTTTGTAAAGAAGTAGCTTTCTATGATAGCAAAAAACACGTGAAACATAAATATTTATTGATTTAAACAGGATTTGTCTAATAGTTGACACATCAAGGTAAGTCACATTAAAACTAATAGTAAAAACTATGTACAGCAATAGCACAATCGTGATTGATAAAATGCAACTGCAGTACATACATAGAACAGGTGCTGATAATGATGTAAACAACTACATAGGTTTATAGTACTATCATTATGAATACATTGAAACTATAGTACCGTTAAACGCATGCGCATTATCGATTACGGGACTGTGCTGTAATACAATTTAGTATGGGGTACCTGCCCATGGCACTAGATGGATGCGAAAGGCAAAGACCGCAAGCAGGCGAACAACATAAACCTGCGAAATGCTATTATGTCAGATCTAAATGAATTTGAGAATGAATTATTTAAATCAAAATCCAATGTATTATTGCCTTTTTCTATACCAGACACAATAGTAGAACATAAACATACATTTAATGTAATACACTTATAGTGTATGATGGTGTGCGTAAACATTGAGTAAAAGGAGTGAAATTGCATACATTTTGTTACAACGACTGCATTTACGGAAACGTATACGGATCCGGTAGAATTAAACTCCAATTCACTGATGCGATAAATAAATACAGGCATATGCATATAGGTATTGCGGACATGAAATGTTTTCTGTAAAAAAGGTTGAAGTGGTTACAATTAAGCCACATCGTCTTACGATTGCCGCAAGCCGATTAGTGTAAACGATTTATACAAAATTGATTCAGTAAATTGTGTTGATAGTTTCATAGATTTGATTGTGACTCGCTTGCAAATTTTCTCACTTTGAATAATGTCATTTATGCTTTTACTAACAAAGCTAATATATTTGAAACAGTTAGAATGTATCCTATTAGCACATAACATGATGGATACACACGTTGCCTCTCTTGGGATTCGAACCCGGTTCCTTATGGAGAAAAATCGGACTCAATACCACTGTACCAAGCACGCTTTAAATATTATAATAGGCGAATGTTTTCGCAATTTATAACATTTTTGTTGATATGCTCCACGTTTCATTATCATCGATAAATGCAAATATATGTTATCGACCGGAAATAACCGTTTTGACGCCGCTAGCATTCACACAAGACCGCCAGCCATAACCACAATATAATAACCATAATTAACAACTCCATGCACTGTCTTAAATCCGCCACCCCAACGTAACTAGCATTGTTGGTGTTGATCAATACACATATTTTATTTACATCACTGACAAATTCCTGCGTCCCACTTCATGAAAATACTATGTGTCATACTGCACATGCGCTTTTTATGTCCCACATTATGTCCTTAATATCGAATCATCATGCTATATGCATACACATTCAGTGCCATTAAACAGTTTTGTAAATCACGTTTAGACCAGGGAATCTGGTAAATTGAGTGTTTGCACACTTCGATAATTTCACATCATTAGACACGTATTAATTCATGTGTGTATCGTAAATAGTAATAGTAATTTCGTATAGTACACGCACAACCAAGTTTGGCTGACATACATGCCCTATTTTTGCATTTTGATAAATCATTGGTTATAGTAGAAATTTGTTTTCGTACAAACAAAGGATTTTTAGCTCGCTTATATTAACCTGACATTGACCTTTCTAAATATATGAAAAATCCATTACGATGAATACATTATTTTTCGTACTTGAAGCGATTTTAATCGATTGAGCTTACCTCACTATGTATAGTGGTATGGGCCTAGTATCAAGAAGACACTTACGTCAATATTTTGACTCAACTTTCATCATACCCTATTTGTTAATAATAAAAGCGGTTTTGAGTTTTGAGCCCAACTCATCCATGAGTTTGAGCAGGAATATGTTCATATTCTTATAGCTGAGATTTGAGATTCTTCGTGACCTGACCGACATTCTCAATGCTGGATACGCAAATCTCCTTTTCTTAGATGAGCAATTCAATTGAGAATGTTCTTGATACTGGGCCCTAAAGCCATTTTTCAATCAAACAAATGCGATAGTCATCAAATACAATAATCATTAAACATTAATATTGGCCGCTTTGATCAGATCCGATTCCATTAGCTTTTATATAGTTGTATAAGTGTATATTCATTGACTTCTTTATAATCTGAATTGTATTTGTAAACAAGGCGCAGGAAATGTTTGAAAACGACTGAAATAGAAATTTCAACTACGCCTAATGACAAGACTTCTTAAGCGATTTACTTTTATGCATTTAAAAAACCGATACAGTGTCAAAAAGCAGGCATGCATATGTTATGTGACAGGCGTGTATTGTATGCACAATGCAGGAATAGAAACGAATAATATAATAAGCTTACTTTATCGTGGCTCAATAATAGTTTATTTTGACTTAAGGCAAAAGTGTTACTGTTCATTTATCTTACTATACTTCGGCAAACAAATTATGGTAAATTATTGGTTTAAGATCTGAAAATTAAAGCGAAATCACGAATCGAATGGGCTACTTTTGACTCAATAGGTTACGAACCACAATGATTTGATGCTGACTTCTTCGTTACATCGTATATTATACGCCTTGCGTTTGCATGATATTCCGTTTGTACTCGATAATTAGTTCGAATGTATATGTGTACCTTACTTAAAATAAATATTGCGTTTCTCTTTTATAAAAAAACAACACTATTGAACCAGAAATAACAGCATCAAGTTGTAACATGAGACATAGCCCTTTATTAAATCAAACTGTACGTTTTTTGACACCATGCACTTATACATCATATGCTTATAGATTGTTTCTGCCACCAACGATTGATGCTTTCAGCGCTTTGATTATTGTAGTGTACGATTTTAAATGTCTTAGGTCAGAAATGATGGCACACACTCAATATGTGTTTCTATCAGTTTAAAGAGGGATATCGCATAGTGATGTGTGACGTAATGCACATCGTAAACATAACAAACATTATGTGAATGTTTTCGGCACTATATAGTCATATATTTTAGCCGTAGAAACCTTTGACCGAACTGTTTTACGTCTATAACGTAAAGACAGGGAGATGAAGCATAATTAAAATACAATAGTTTTTATACTATATTTTTTCAATCACATCAAAACTTTGCGCGATGCCGATTCTAGCGGACACGTTATGTTAAATATGTCGGGTACATGTGTCATTTTGAACCAGTAAGTAATTATGAATAAAGTTCAATATCCGGTACTCTACTTCGCAACGTTTACATACAATTATTTAATTTCATAGAACATACAAACTTATACTCATTCAAATATTTGAGAGAATGGTAAACTTTATATTTATTTCACGTGTACCATAAATATAAAGAGAATATATAATATATTTTACAATTTGCATCCATAATTTTCCTGGTATAAATGTGACACTTGTAATGCAATTATGAGATTATTAGACCTTTTAAATCTTTACAAAAATCATATGCATAAAAATGTGTTAATGTCTGGACTCCTTTGCTGCCGGTAATGAGAGAAATTACAGTGTTACATTATTAAACATATCAAACTATCGCGATATCATGAACACATGTACACGCACAAAATGGTCGAAAAAAGACGCGGACGAAATTGAGTTCTGATGAAATAAAAATAATCGCGTGCGATGGCCACTTCCAACAATCCGAACCTTCGAATATAAAAATAAATGAATCCTTTACTATCGCATTTTCATTGGTACACCATAAATTATTTCAAATGTGTATTTCAAACATCGCGCGTTATGTGATATGTTATATAAGAAAAAAAAAACATTAATGTAGCATACAGTGATCAAAATAAAATGAAATGTATTATTATCTATTGCATACGTTTTCTGCTGCTTAAACCATTTCAAACTAATTATGAGAAACTTTGGCGTGAATTTGACATAAACATAACATCAAAATATTAACGGGTTGTTTTGCATGTGTACGCATACTTTTACCGTGCATAAATTGAAAATGTTCTTGGCAAACCAAATGAAAACCTCAATAAGTCTCGGCGCGGTATCTTCACCATTTCGTTATTGACACCTTAACGTAATGTAATTGTGTCAACACATACCTATGGGTGATTTGAATACATATAATTGAAGGCTTTATGATATGTAATGCGACATAATAATTTATAGTTGTATTTCAACATGCAAATGACGTCTAATATAATTTCATAGTATATATTGTATCCATATGTATTTTCCGAAAATGGCTGAAGAGTCATCGGGCGTAAAGGGTCAGAGTCTGAAACCAATCTCATAGCCTGTACAGTCGTCACTCTTAGGCAAGTCAGAATACACTACTTGTATCAAATACAGGCGCTGGTGACCTACGAATTAGGGTTAGGTTTGTGGCATACACCTTATCGCAGTCATTTTGTCCGTCACAAAGACGGTTGTATGATCTGTATAATTTTAAAGGAATTGTTTAATACTTAAACGTTCATCGAAGTTTAAGTTGTTGAATAAAAATTTGTATCGCACATCGACTTGAATGTGTGCTGTTTTATTCCACGAGTCTGAACGGAAATGGGAATAGGATGTCACACACTGAATTTGTGAGAGAATACACGCCGACACATCACAGTATTGTAATATGCCATGTGAAAATTACCTCCTGATAAAACTAATGGGAAATAGCCTCGGTACAATTGACACAAAATAACTCATCGCATGCTGTGATCAGACGCTAATGAATAGTTTGACTGCGCGTCTAAAAATAGAACGCTGTTCCCTCAGTGGTGCTCGGATCAGCACGGATATTTACGATAGTAGTACGCTTTCCCAGTGTGTGAATACAGAAAATGATTTCATAGTGTAAAGTTCGGAATTCCTATACTTGTGAGGCTTATTTTGAAAGGTCCTGTTTTGAATTCTCGTTAAAATTTAGATTTGTCTAATCCCACCACATCTTAAGTTGATGTGTCTTTTTCGCAATGTTAATTCCATATGCGTATCTGAATGGTTATCGTCCTTTTCATTCCTATTGTTTGAACAATTTTGGTAAAGAACACGCCTCAAATGAACAAATTGTTATGTTAATTCTAAACTTAAAATTCAGGACTTTCTTCAATGTGATGGATATTTATTAATAAATCAGAGTACTACTACATTAGTTAAGCCCTAGCCTAAAACAACCTAAGTTTAACATTCATCAACTACTCAAAAAACGGTCGACATTCTAAACTATGAACATATATTTTAGAAACATTCTAAATTGAAACATTTTGAAAATTGTTGAATAAACATACACTATACAATACAATTGTATTACTGAACTGCTATTTCTGGTAAATAAGGTATCACATGTAAACATTTCCATTACTACAATATAATTATACATCCGTTATTTATTTAAGCAACAGCCTGAATTAAACACGAACATGTTTATAAATAAGAAAAACTGAATTGTAACTCAAACAATATTTCAACACATTCAGAAATATGGAGTTTTATATTATCCTTTTTTTAATAACATCAAAATGCGCGTCATAAATGATTTAACGATCGTGTTACAGTTATTTTGTTTTCAGAGTCATGTCGAAAGTCTGTCTTTAAAGATCGGTTCTATAATGACAAAGCCGGGATATGGCCAGGATATTAGACGGAGGCGCGTTGAGAATTGGCAATGTACGACAATGCTGTGTGCTGGAAGCAAGGCAGAGTGACTGACCCGCATTATAAAAAGTGATATCGATTATTTATACGCGGTAAAGGTGTTCTCTGCGTGGAAGCTGGCATCAATCTTCACACGATACCAGGTGACATAGATCTGTTCACGATAGATAAATGTGTATATCCAGGACACTGCATGTTGTTACAACAGAGACAAAAACAGTACTGTTTCAAATTAATTTACTCTGCTCTGTGTGATAATGGACATGGATACACTATTTTAAGTAGTGCTTTGTATTAAGATGAATGGTCGGCTATTATGATACATTCACCCGGAACGGTGCAACATGAACGCGCGGGACCGTCAATACCGAGTACCTTTTAAGGGCTATTTCATCAGGACCAAGTACTCAGACTCGCTGTCACTGCCCCAGCATTTAACAAAGATGGGAAACTAGACCCCGTCATTGGCCACAAACAGTCATCGTTCAGAAAGTCGTATCGTTAGGAGCCTATGTAACACCGGTAGGCTTTAAGGAAAGTAAAAACAATCATAAATAATGGAGGATTTGTTTCAACACCGGTGAGATAGAACTTGGGAAGAACCTTAATGACAAAGAAGCGGAAGTGTATGCTATGCTTAAGATTATCCTTAAAGAAATAATTAAACCAAAAAATAAAGAAAAAACATCTAACGTGGTGAAAAACATTATATTATGGCAAGCTGAAAACAACCCACATACAGAGTTTCACGCACGTCGCTTAAATCACTGGCTGCATGACGGACTGAGAAAGCTTAGGACTGCTATTGAGAAAAAACAACTCCGTAATTACATGCTTCAAGAGAGAAATTTAATGGCAGCTTGTGGTTTGAAGGATGCGATGAATAGTAAATGGGAAGCAGAAATCATGGACATGATGGAGGAAGGACCCAAGGTAATACTCAGACTGGAGAAGAAACGAATGGTCATTGTCGGGTCCCCAGAGCCGTTGCTGTGGTACAGCAGAAAAAGGGTGGAGCTGGAGATGCTGGAGCTGGAATTGTACACGAGAGGGGAAAAATGTACAAATGAAAACATGGATAAGGACTCGAATTTCATCATGACGGCAATACACCTACGCTGATTAGAGATATTGAGTGAGGTGGAACAACACATTCTTGTTGAGGGCAGTAGTTCTGTACATGATCTAAATGATCTTTTTTCAGAATGATGAAATAAAGGTATTTGAATTACACGTGGATCATGATTACTACTAAAATAGGGACAGCACATTTTGCATTGGTTATTGCCACATATATGGCATATATGTTACATATTCATACGTAGTTTTGTCGTACCTGATTTGTGTATCTACATGTCGTTTTGTACAGGCTTAGTAAATATGGTAAAATGTGGACAGAACGATCTATTTGTTTAACACTTTCTTAACTTAATAACAACTACAAGCTCTATTACTTGACTGGATACTGCTGAGTGGTAAAGGTTTTGCAATGAAATTGTGGTATTCACACTATTAACTAGAACATATCAAGTTATAACCATTAAAACAAAGGAATGTCGTGCATACAATGCTTAGGTTCCGGTTAAGGTGTTTTCTGTATAATTGCAATTGACCTGCAAAATTGTTTATGCTTTACCTTAAAGGCTTCATGTATTAAATAACAAATTAAAAGGAGTAAAATGGCAGAGGGTGACTCGAAAGTACATAAAGTTGACATGTATGTTGCTTACTTATGAATCAATATAGTGATTACAAAGCTGACAAGCTAATGAGCCTAGTGTTTGCATAGGTAACTGGCTAATAGAGCAAGTGGCTGCAGAACTGACTGTCTCGAGATTCTTCTAGGCTTTTTATATCAATAAAGATGTTAAATTTCAATTATGTATAAACTTCATTTGTTAATTTATTATATTGTGCATTTTTTTGTTTTTAACTATTCATATATTCGATTATATCCAGCACAACAACTATATATATATAGGGTATTCTACAAATCGGGATATTCTTTATAAAGTTGCTTTTGGCACAATGTCTATTTATTGCTGTTTTAGTTGACCTCCGCCTTCTAGATATGTACATGCATTAAAAAAAATGCTAATTAAGTAAACTTTTGTTTAGTTGATTGTTGCTGACATTTAAAGTTTTTTTTATCATTCTTCACTTTGAAACACACACACGAGCAAGACGAGCCACAGGGGAATCCGGACATATTATGTCTCACGTGAACATGCAAATATGATTTTGTTTTGTCTTCAATGTATATGTTGTATGCGTTTCCATACAGTTACTTTGAATGTATGTATTAATAGTTCATATCACTTAGATACAATTATTTAAACTTAATATAACATGCATGCATGTTAAATTGTAAGTAAGTATTAATTAAACAAATAATTATTATGTTTTATGTAATTCTTGTATAATAACAGCTGTATTGATGTTTTTTTTATATTGTATTTGCCAGTAATTTTAATGCATACAACTGCATCAAGCGATAAATCAGAGGGCTAGTGTACGTACATAAAATTTCAAAATGTACCTGCAACTTTAGGCTTTGTATGTTGCGACCCTTCTCCTATATTGAGCGTTATTGTTCAAGCTTCTTAAGCACATATAGTGAGACAAATGTAAATGAAGAAGAAAATGGTATTGCAATGCCATGAAAACGATACTCATCAAATGCAGTCATGTAAGCGTCGTCCGTAACTTAGTGAACGTTAAGGCATTATAATAATAATTTTTAATGTTTCTCTAAATTTAAGTGTTATTGATTACTTTTTTATAAATTTATATTTTTGTAAATAAATTGCTCATATTTGACTACCGTAGAAAGTGCAACATGTTTTGAAAACCTGGTAGTTTTGAATAATTCATTTATTAACAATGAGGCTTTGATAGGTTATTATATTTAATAATATCATGTTTTTTAAACAATATTTCAATTTTTATATATTTCCCATTCTTTGAACTAGCAGCTTTAAGAATACTGTTAGAAACAAGCTTAAAGTAAAATATTGTTAAACCCATTGATACATTGTTAGTCTTTTCTTACATTCCTTAAATGAAATGTCCCCTTATGAACTTAACTGCGTAATGATTATTTAATCAATTCATCTGTTTTGAAAACATAATTATCTGTGAAATTTTATGATTTGTGGTATATTCACAGGGTATGATGATTATAATAAGGACCGTTGGTGCAGAGCATAAACCTATACGTCTGGTTGCAAACATATATTTGTTTAAGTTAATGGCTGTATTTGTTGTTTGGTCAACAATTAATCATAAACTGTTTAAATTTTTTTAATATCTCTTGAGGGACCTTACTGCGTTGTTATAAGTAACCACATAGTTTCTGGATGAGTGCCCTTGTCTGTCCTGGGTTAAAGCTTGACTTTCCATTAAACTTCCCTAAAACGTATAAACCATAACACAACCACTTTATTAGCCAGATAAAGATTACTGTTTACTATTGAATAAACTATAATACAAAAAACATTGCTTTTAAACATTCATTAAGATTACCTAAACATGGTTGATTCTAATGAAGCTCCTTGTAATAACTGTGAACGTTAATAGCACAATTGGTTTAGAATAAACAACACTAATTATAGATACGACCTGTTCTTGTTTATGTATTACATATTAAATTTGTAGCGTCGCCTATCCATTGTGTGCGCGGCGCTCACTTTCGTTTGTTTGGTACATAACGCTGAGACTATATCAGCTATCAGCATGTCACTTCTGGTTAGTAAATATATTCGTTGGTAAACGAGCTTTTCACCAAGGTTACCCGGTGTTGATCCCCGCTTCCCACGCAAGATGTTAGTTTGGTTTGAGCTCACTATTCCGGACAGATGGGGTTTCCTCCGGGTACTTCGATCAACCCCAAAGCACAATATTATATCAAACTTGAATGTCTTTCCGTAAAAATCTAAACATCTGGAATTTGTAACTATATTTCGAAATTCGTTCAAACGTTAATGAGCCTAGTAAGTTAATAAAAAAGAATGTTGAGGAACAATCCTTGACCTTGAACAATGCAGCTCGAGCTGCGAAAAGACCTCATGAACTTTAAAAAACAAACTAATTTCATAGGATACTTTTTCGAAACTTGTTTCTGAATTGTTAACAAGAAGTTTTACAACGCTGAAGATGTTCGTTATCCATAGTTAACATGCAGATTAACGAGCATAGTGTTTAGATAATGGATCGAAATATACTATTCTCGACTCAAATATGAAGTTTCTTTAAGAATATTCATGTTAAACAATGCAAGATCCTTTGGCAGTACGTATAAACATTAACATATCTAATAATACGAATATAAAATATACAGAGGGAATGTATATATAAATTGTTCAACCAAACCAACAACAATAAAAAAAAACACAATTTGTTAAATTGTAATTAAACTAAACAGAAATTTGATCGTTGTGTTTTTTTACTTGTTCTTTGCTGTTTTTTTTTAATATGCGCCCTTAACAAAAAATTTAGAAAGTAACAAAAATGAAAGGATTTTAGCGCAGCATTCTCTCATGTGGCATCATCATTAACCCCACAATGGCCAATTGTAGCCCAGACACAGATCCTAACCCAGTGCCAGTGCCAATGCCACACTTTGCAATCCCAATGCGCACATGGTCTTTTGTTGTATCTGTAGCACACGGATTGACTACAGGGCCACCACGCGACGGGTATCCAACGGCAACAGCGGGACCGAACTATTGCGGGCGAGAACTTTGACGGGCTTATTTCTGAAATGGGAATTTATACTAAGATCACAATTGTTTCGGCAAAGCAATAAAGAAGCGTTATTAGCGCTCATTCGCGTTTTTTTGTAATTAACTCAAACTGAAGACTTTAAGATGTGTCAACTTAACTTAAAGCGTTTGTTTTGTTTATATTACAAACATTACTTTGTTTAGTTGCAACTGTTGTTTAACTGGCGTTGCAGCACAACTTGCAGATGTTCTACAAATGTACATATTTCTTTAAATCGTTGTTTCATAACCACAAAACATAACTGCAATCGTATTGATGAAAAACAGAATGTATATACAAAATTAAAACATATTTGGTTAATTTAAGCATAAACGTTAAAAATATTATTCATATGCGATGAAAGAAAAGTACTATCTACGTACGCCTCTTCTTCCGCCCCTCCCGTTCTTCGTTGCAGTCCACCATGACCTGCTGGACGATCGCCTTTCCATCGCAGAACTTCTGCACGTTGACAGGTTAGACGTCACTGTACGGAACCTCCTCGAAACATTTTCCTCGCGGCCACAACGTTTGGCTGTAATAGGGGTAGGTCGTGACATAAGCCGCGTCATGAGTCTTATGACAGTGTAGCTGTAGACAAGCCTGTTTAATTGCCCAGTCTGGTTAGGAATTGCTCAGCCCGCACTGAAGGTTTCGTTTTCACGTAAGTTTACGTGGTCTCAGAAGCCGACTGGGTAGCTCGTGATTGCATGACGAGGCTCTTATTAATATGTGCATGCATAGATTTAACTGTCGAAAAAGGTAGATATTTCTTGTCTTGATAACCAAGTGTCATATCAGTCTTTACTGATATAACCTTTTGACTTTCAAGGGATGATCTACGTATCCCTACACTTGTCCTTCATATGGTTTGGTTTTTTTGGAGAACAGGTGAAGCTGGTAATTGAAACTAGGCATATGACAGCTGTTTGCAAAATCGGAATCATCCAATTGTTCATTTTCTTTTCAAGTAATGAAATAACGTTAAGTAGTAATTATCTAGGATGTTATTATACATATTATCATTTTTATCTTAGATGTTATCATACATATTATCATTTAACGTATATACATATATTTGGAACTAGAGTTACGCATTTGAATGTTAACCTATGCGATTTCCAATTACTTAATTTTTAAGTAAACTACATGTAAAGTCATGACAGGCATAACGATTGCTTAAATAACTTGTTAGCTATAAAGCTATAATATCTCAGTTTACAAAACATATTCGCTATAATATGTTTTTTTTTCTAGACTTTCTTAATATGATCATACGGTGCTTCTTATTGTAATTAATATATCTACTAATTACTGAACGGGTTTCAATGTGTAAAAAACAAAATGATGGTCTATTTACACGGTACTTATTAAATAATTGCATATGGTAAATCCAATGTGACAGGTAATTGAATACTCATGTTTTACCTGCACATAAATACACCTTTACAAACTGATACATTCAATTAATGTAATTACAATAACATCATATTTATATCAATGAATTAGAAAAAAACTACTTACGTCAACGATCACGCAGATACCTTTGTCGAGGACGAGCACAACAACCCAACCCTAAAACGATAATGTTGAACATTCAAAGGCATGTTATCGAATTATTTAATGATACTACTTGTATAAATAAGATTAAATGTAAAGCACAGTTAACAATTTAACATTTAATGTGAAAACATCACACACATACAATCCGCAAATAAAGACAATTAAGAGGATGTGAAACTGTACGTACGCCATTGTTGAGAATGTCCTTGATCACAT
Source organism: Dreissena rostriformis (assembly GCA_007657795.1). NCBI lineage: Eukaryota > Metazoa > Mollusca > Bivalvia > Myida > Dreissenidae > Dreissena > Dreissena rostriformis. Next base: position 95,560 of record VMBQ01002836.1, on the reverse strand, counting down.
CATCTCCACTGCTGCCACAGCTTAGTGTGTGCCCCCATCAAATTGAACCGGGAAAATATTACCATAGTCATCCGTGAAGCTGTCTGGTGGCTGCGGGGGACGCTGTAATGAAATGAGTCGTCATGCCTGAATACGGACTTTGAAACAAACAATCATTATACCTTTGATACATGTAATTGTACGCTAATTAGCATTGCGCTCAACACTCACGTTGTAAGTTGTTCAACTTTTTCAAACACATTAACAGTACGCAATTCTTGTGACTTTGGTATAAAATTAAATAAATCATTAAACAACATAAGAGTTTAAACTAGTTATGGCAAAACATCGACAATTGTATGTTGTAAAACCATTATTGACAGAGAACAACTAACCTACATAAAAGAAAACTGTTATCAGAGTTATGCAGTTATCCATTCAACATAAATACAGTGGATATTATTCTAAGTGAAACTGCAAATGCAGCAGCTGGTGATGCTAAGAGCTAATTTTATTGATATACGCTACAAAACCAATTGCTAAAACGAAACAAAAAAGTAGCATGATTAACATACACGATGTAAGTTTGAATTAAAATAAAGATCCAAAATATACCGTTTAGGAGTAAAAGCAAAATAAATAAATATTACAATACAAAACTACGGCGAAAATACGTCCTGGCCACTCCCACTACGATACACAAGACAACCGCGAAGTGCAGCATCTGTAATTACAATCAACATGAATTTTAATCCGACGAATTGAATAAAGATTTACAAAGCGAGCCTTAAAAAATTATAAATGTTCTTACACGTTTAAGTTTTTTATTTCGTCATCACATTTGTTTTGTCGAAAACAAAGAAGATAGCTTTATTTCAACATTATTGTTAAAAAGCTGTTTGAGTCGTTTCCTCCAACCAGATTATAATATATTTAACAAAATGTACCCATATATTATTAAATTAAAACAAAGCCATTCAAATGGTTTCTACAAAAAACAGTTACAACAAAACACAATTAAACTATCTAATGCATGAAACATTATCACCCAGCTTAAACAAGTACACTTATTGTTCACTTACTTTGAAAGAACTAGTCTCAAACTGAAACACAAATATCTTCTTTCACAGCTGTAAAGCTTTAAAGAGAACAAGTGGTAAACAAAACCCCCAATCATTTACGGAAATGTAAATGCAACAGGTACGCTAATGGAAATGCAACTTTATCAGGATCTCAATCAGTTATATAACTTGGGTTAACCGAAATGTATGCTTGGTTTGCAGGATCTGTATTAATTGCGTTTATTTTTTTCTACTTAACTATCTGATTGTAAAATACACTAAACAGTATTTGATAAAAACCTCAAATCTGAAAGTGGTCAAGAGAGCTTCTGCTGCTGAAATTTCGCTGTGTTTATATATTAAATTTTGTTTTAATACTACACCAGGTTGAGTTGTGATTCGTGGATGCAGTGTTTATATATTATATTTTGTTGTAATACTACACATGGTTGAGTTGTGAGGCGTGGATGCAGTGTTTATATATTATAAATTATATTTGAACACTACAACAGGTTGAGTTGTGATGCGTGGATGCAGTCGTTCGTATCCACGTCCATATTATAAATGTTGTCAATGCAACAGACGGATAAGCGGACAGGAGATGTACTGGGCTTTTTTAAGGCTGTATCATCGGTGGCGTCTTTCGGTGCAACCGAGCGAAAACGAACCCCAAACGTGTATCAAAAGTTCGTTGATGATTGTCCCGTTGTTCGTAAGAGCAATAAGTCTGGCTGGGTAAGGCTAAGCAGGGAACTTGTCATTGAGAACACATGGATGAGGTCTCTTATTGATGTCTAACTCGCGTCAACCAAGGAAGGCAAAACCGTTGGACCATTTCTGCACCTGTAACATCCGATTAGAACAGTGCGATGCAGGATTGATCCGACCTATACATCAAAGAGATGCTTCTAATCTAAAAAAATGTGAGTGTTCATGCATTTTAGGCGGTTCGGAACCAGATCATAAAAGATACCATATGAAATACTTAATTTAAAAACGGTTTTGTTGAAAATCCAAAAGATTCCTTAGAATCCCTGCGCCATAACATTCTCACAAAAAAGAGGCTACTGACGAAATATTCGTCACCCCTGAGCGACTTCACCCAACATCACATGCAATAGTATTCCGCAACACACTTTCTGATGATGTTAATGTCTTCTTTGCCTAAGAAAACTTAAATTTTACACCAAAATCATCACATTTGAGTGGATAATTACATAGTTATGATCAATAATACATCCTGGCGGCCATCTTGAAAAACATATTTTTTTCCGGAGGTCCGAGTTCGGTAAACTGTTAATACATTTCAATGTAACTTCTACCCTACCAGGTTCAGTTAAAAAACATGTTATAGAAAATTTTATTTAGGGGGTCAACATACATAATAACATGACTACGATTTATTTGAAACATACTGCTATTTGCAAAGAAGGCAAAATGTTTGGTTTATCAAGTACCCACCCACACACATGTATACTTTGAGTGTTTTACAAACACTTTCTGCCTTTTTAAGCAAAATAAAGCTCTTGTTTTCTGTGTTTTTGCTTTCACCATCATAATAACGGAATTATATGCATTGAATATTGAATTTGATCAATTGAGGTATAACAAAGCCTTTGTTGCTATTGTGTTGCTATTTACACGTGTATTTTTCTTAAACCATAAGATATGATTTACTATCGTATAAAATGTAGTCCAATTTTGCAGACTCAAGAGTATCACGCATAATATCATCAGGCTTTGGTTCATTTATTCTATTAACTTTTACCAAATCAGTTGATCACCTTATAACTCCCCATTTTGGGGCAAGTATTGGTATTACATAATATGTTAAATTATCCAATATATATATACATGGTTTTAACTTAAAACGATATTTTCTAATATAGTTGGCGTTTTATGAAGAGCTTAACGGCATAATAAGTGAAATAAAAAAGGCACTGTTTCCGACCTATCACATTGCTTTGTAATTGTTTTACTATAAATACTTTTAAAAACTTGTTGTTTGCATCGAGTGTTACTCAATCAATCACAACATATAAAAATACATTCCCTGCAAAATCGATTTGACAAGTATAAGTACAGACCAACATGATTAATTCCTCTACGTTTGGTACACCTGAAATACCGATTTGACAATTAACAGTACAGAACAACATTTCTATATGCGTGTTGTTAAAATACAATCATTGAACATTTCAATTGTATACACTTTTAAAACGTTATGAAATCTTAAGGATGTGCGTTCACCGGGCTACTGATTACCCGGAATTCATTAAAAAGAAACATAACATATAGTTAATTAAAGTGGTATGTACTGTTAATAACCTGAAAATCGGGGAAAGTACTATTAACGTTATATAACACACATGAACAATCGTGTATCCATTAGACATTACTTTATTTACTTTATATCCTGATGGAAGTTATTGGAACGACCTAGAAAATTAAAACCAGTATGGTTACGAAATACAAAGTTTTTATTTAATGCTATTCTGTGTTTTGAAAGGAGTAACAGTTACTCGTAAATATACTGTTAACAAATGAATAAATATTAGCTGCCTATAATTTACAGTGCTAATAAAAAGATAAATCTGTATTTATCATAAAGATACTTAATTTGTGTATTTTATACTTTCCGACAAGCCTGCCAGATTGTATTAACAGCTAAATCCGGACCTTCAGTGAAAATGGGTCGAGTATTTATTCTCGAACCCCTTCCCCGACACGATGCCGATACATTATACTGAAAGTGGTATTGGGAAATAAAGACACAGCAGCTTCCTCAGCAGATCTGGAACTACGGTACTTAACATAACTTACAAATGAAGAGGAGCCTGAAACAGGTACATCATCACATACTGATGTTGATATGAACTTGTGCAGTTTAGGGACGGTGAACTGTGTAGGCTTCTTTGTGAAAATACAACCCTCGTACAAATGAGTGGAAGCCCCCCACAAAACGTGCAATTCTTCAAAGAACATGAGATGAATGTGAACTATTATAATGTTATAAATATGTGACTTACACATTCTGATGTTTTGAAGGCAGTGTACGACTATGTGGAACCGGAGGTAATAAAGCTGTCCTGAGCCTATTAATGCTGGACCATCGGTGGCGTCCCTCATGTCTGGAAGAGAAAGGAAGTCATTATCTATCATTACCTCATACTTGTTTTGTGCAAAGCAACATTCAAATACAAGAGTATTTCATGTCCAAGTCACATGTACTCATCGCATCACTCAATGAAACTATTTCATTTAACTGCATCGAAGTCCGATGCGTTGGATGCAATAATACGATTTATCGAAAATCATTGCTGAGGTGCGTTTGAGTTACTTGCTTTCCAGTAACCTACTGACGTATATTAAGAATCAGAACACTGTGTATAACCGATTTGATAAACATACTAGCACAAGTAAGATTATCAAGGTAAAAGAACCGCTCTTGACGGTTTCAGTAGTCCATTAAATGCTGTTTATATTAAGTATTGTGGAAGGATCAAATTTCACAACGAATGCGAAGAAACGACAAATAGCCAATATCCACGAATAAAACATTAAACAGAATGGCAAACTTTGCTTATTTCGTAACCAAGATTTAAAAAAAAATCAAACAAGGAGAAAGTAATTGATTTTGTTGAACCTTTTACATATCAACTCTTTCCTCCAGTAGTATACGAAATAAGCATGAACATAAAACCGTTTATAAACCGTTCCGTTGCTTATTTTAGTGTGTCGATTTTAACGAGGTCCATCCTTTTTTATGAACTTGTGAAAGCTGGACAAGTGATGTATGGTCATCTAAGAAATAGTGTTGCAGCGTTTACAATTTGAAATAATTATCAATTCAACAATTCACAATCTTAACTTTGTGTGAGGAGTAACGGTCCACTAGTAAGAACTAAACTCAAACTTATATCAACATGTCTGTGGTATTATATTTAGGTACGTTTCTGTTTTACTGTTATCGTATATGTTCACGTAGATAGACAGTATTGACCTACTACAGTATACATAAACTATGCATGCGTATAAATAAAGCACATTATTGAGGGAGAACCATAACCAGTCAATGCACGCGAAGGCGTGACATATATTCCACACGCAGAACTAAATTTAATAAATTTTTAATTAATCTTGCCGGGCCGGTAATTTGCATGTTGGTATATTTCAATAATGAGTGGGCGCTCGTATTTATTCCAAAAATGTGTGTGCAGTAATACTACAAAAATTAGGATAAACGTTACCAGAAGTGATGGGTTATTTAAAGTTCTGATTTTCATAACTTGAAATGTCGCTTTTTATATTTTCTGACTTTTCGAGACATAAAGGTCTTGTCTGTAATACCTGTTCTCGGAAGTTTCTGTAAGTAATATGTAAGAGTCCCACACTATAAAACATATATCACGTGGTATAAACACCTAGGCAAATTTCCAACGAATTAAAACGACTCTTAAGAGCCCTGATGGTGCGAAGTAAAATATTGCAAACTCGTATATAGAATATTCGCACCTACATTTGCTTCATATACAGATGGCCTTGAACTTATCAATCGAATTGAAGTGGAAAATGGACAATCACGAATTAGAAGATAAAATAAATGCAAAGAGCACGAACAAGAAGAAAATACATACAGTGTTAGATCGTGTAAGTGTTAGAAATGATCAAATAAAAAAGACACGACAGCATTTTGAGCTCTGCGACCCGACTAAGTAAGACAAGTACACGCATCGTGAAGTCACGTAGCCTCCCCATTGAACTGAACTTTTAGGTACATTTAATCAGCTGTAATATTATGTAGTATTTTAAAAGTAACATTATGTGTTGTGACTAAATATTTAATACACTAATATACCATGATGGGCTCACACGCGAAATGCGATTTTTGCATTTGTGTAGTGTATATTAAGTTTCATAAACGTTCTTTATCTGAACGAAAGAAAAGTGTTTTATTTCAAGTTGATAAATACCCACTCCTTTATCCGACTTTGGTAACACGGTTTTATCATTGAACACGAGTTCTTTTCCAAGAACGCAATCATTTTGGCGACTACATATCGAAACGTTTCATAGACATAGTACTTATGAATGAAAACATGTAATTCCCTTTTCAAGACGCAAAATAAGTGTGCCACAAATCGCCTCTTTGTATTTTTTTCAGGACATGCTATTTCAAGCCTGGTGCCATAAGAAGTGTATTATATTTGATAATGTGCGGCATAACCTTGGAAACGCATATAATGATAGACATGGGAATATTACGATACCGGTTGACTGCACGTTTCTATTCCTCGTAACATTGGTGTGTTTGACTTATTTGCGAGATGCACAGTACTTGTTTCCATGCGTCAATGGCGCGGCGGTGTGTGGATTTCTCATGCAGTCGGCAAACATGTTAGTGCATCGTCAGCATGCTGGCGACAAACGATTGGTGAAAAATAATTATCTTGGTGATGCAGTGTATATCTTCACTTGGTCGGCGTTTCCTGGCTTCCTCTTATATGCCCCTCGGCGAAGCAGCCATTTTTGGTTGTTTTGGTAATAGAGGAAATTGGTTGAGAAGAAATGCTATGAATTGAACATTTAACATTGATAAAAATAAACCGAAAGTGTTTTTGAAATGTCTTCTTTACTCATGCAAGCTGGTTAAGTTATTTATCTACTTAAACCCTCACTTTAAAACGGACACATTTGCTCTACTTTTGTCGTGTTTTGGTCGTCATAAAGTTTGGAAACAAAGTTATTCGCGAATTACTATAATTGATTTGTAAAATCATTAATTGTCATATTTTATGATAAATATTTTTGCACGATGAATGTGTGTTTGAACATGTGTCCGTATTGCACAACAATTTGCACCGATTGATATTGCATGTATTGTTTGTATTTGTTTTGCAATTGGATTAACATACAACGTCCGTGTACATCACACAATTTTGATTATATTTATATTACGATGGCTGCGACGTAATCTGTGTCAGCTTTTTCACACCGTTAAATCTGTGTTTTACTATACATTTATTGCTGCTTATTATTGAATGTTGAAATCAATATGTATTGGTTAGTAGAAAAAGCGTATCACGATAGCCGATTTACGTTTTTTCACATAAACGCTTAAAAAAACGAACACCATATAAACGATTGTTGTTCATTTCTTTGTATACTAAATTGAAGTTGATTTGGAGAACGGACTACCTAAACATAAAATCCCATGCATTTAAAAAAGTTTAAGAGGGGTGGCACTCTCACAGTCATGTTATACAATTTTCGCCCTTAATGTTGCGTATTTTCTTTTCTAAAAAAAAAACATCGAATTTATCTAAAAACATGTCAAATGCAAGTTTAACCTTACTTGATGTTGGAAATGTTTGTGCCGGTCGTTACACCACTATTTAATATAGCGCTAATAGACCTTCAAAATGTGGCGGATTAAGGCACAAGTCGATGCCGTACACATAAGTTTCACGCTCCACTTCAGTGATCTACTTATTATTAAGTTATGTTTCTTTGAACTGAGCCATAAACATGGCTGTCGTGTCCGTGACAAAGCTGTACGTTCGTATAACTCACGTTGCTTACAAAACTCTTGTTTCAGAATATACCTGAAACACAGGAACAATATGAAATAACACACGTTATTAACCAGATAAAACTAGCCTTGTTTAGTAAGTTTATGTGGAAATAAAGCAGTTTAGGGAATGCAAAATAGTGTATATTTCCACTAACCTAACTGGCCTTAATAGTTAGCCCTGATCCTTTACTGTTGTTTTTTTGTTGTTGTTATGTTGTTGGCTTTTTTAGGCTCGCTTTTGACTCTTTCTCTGCATTCTTTAAATTAATTTTAAATATAAGGAATAAATGGTGAATTGAGATTTGGGAAACTTCGATCAATGCACATCATTATTTACTAGGGAAATCACTTGTTTATCGTAAAAATACAACGCAAAACAGTTTGACTGACGAAGATGCCCAATTATTGCTATATAATTAATAATATAATAAAGTTTTAACAAATGTGTTGATTTAAAATTTTGATCTAGGTTCTATTAAAAATGCTGGAGGTCATTGGCCATTTAAGAATATATTGTGTTGTAATATGTGTGTACTCATGTTGACATAAACTCTAAACTCTATAATAATAGAACATTTTTAGCTTGCTTGTATGAATATGACACTGCAATTTATGAATATATTTAACAAAAATACACTTAATACATTATTTTTCGTTTGGGTAGCGATTTAAATTGATTAAAGCTTATGTCACGAAGTAACCTGTTACAGGCATATTATCACGAACATTCGTCCGTCAATGTTCTGACAAAACTGAGCTGGATGGATACTCAAATCTAATTTTCTGAGCTGAGCAAATACATAGAGCATGTTCTTGATACTGAGCCCTAAAGCCATTTTGACATTTAATCTATACGATACTCATCAAATGAAGTAATTATTTAACATTAATTTGGGACGCTTTAATCAGATCGACTCCGTTAGCTGTTAAATAGTATTATTAGCGTATATTCATCGATTTCATTATAATCTGAACCAAATTTTGAAAACAGTGCACACGGAATATTGGGAACAAAACACGGACAAATGTCTTTTCATGTTCAAACAAGCAGAAAGTGTTAGTTAAAAAAAAAACACTCTTTGTGTGGTATATTTGAAATTTGTATCTCTATCATGCATGCAACACGTCCGATTCTCAATGGTCAATAAAACGCATCTATTACTATTCGCACGNTCATTTATATCATACATGGCTATTTCAATTCCGAGTCTTCATTCTGAATCTATTTTGCCACATGACATCATTTTAAATATATCTTTACAAGGTTCTTTCAATTAACAACACGTGTTTATCTCGGTGTGTTTATATCGTCGGGGGTTTTATGATTGAAAACAAAGCAACAATATTCATACATTTGTTTCGGTAAATGCACTGTATACATACCTTGATTTTGCTGCGTTACATTGACATCCGTGTTAAAGGCCGATTTAACTACACCAAGTAAATAATCCCAGCGAACGTATACAAGTGTTGGTTGCTTATTTACGACCTGTATGGAAATCGAAACCACGACTTCGGGGACATTTTCCCGTCACTCCGAAAGCCTGTGTATACTGAACGTGGGACATTTATTACTTTTGACACAAGGAACACGTAGATAATGCATCATTTTTGGCGAATGTATAATGCTTTTGATTGACTTGTTTTGTATAAAATTGATTTCTTTCTGAAACAAAAAACAACAACGCACACATGATATTTAACACATTCACGTTCGAGCTTATTATCGAATACTAAGAGAATTATATGCTTACGTAATGTGTATACTACCCGATAAAACGGAGAAGTCAGTATCAATTCATAATGTTTCGTAAAAATTCAATTAAAAGCAGTCGATTCGATGCGTGATTTCGCTCTTCATTTCTAAGATTGTTAACTAATAAACGACCACACGTTGTTGCCGAAGTATAGTGAGATGAATGAACAGTAACACTTTTACCATGAGTCAAAATAAACCATTATAGAACAATCATTAAGTCAGCTATATCTATTATTATTTACTATTTCTGAATTCTGCATACACGCCTGTCACGTAACATTGGCATGTCTGCGTTTTGACACTGTAACGTGATTTTTGATGCATACAATTAAATCGTGCAAGTATTGGTGACATTTAACGAATCTACACGTAATTATGGTTTACCAAAACTAAGTTAGTGTCAGCTGGCCTACTTGAATCGGGTAGCTATTGTGAGGAGGGCTTGAAATAATTCCTTGAACAATCGATCATCAACCGAGTTTGCCACGTGCTAGATGCTTATCTGTGGAAGTATCATATCCAGTAATCGCTAAGTGCACGTTTACGAGTAGTTTACAAAATATAATAACCATTACATGGTCAAACACCCGAAAGTATGCGGTCCATGATTCACTGTTGTTCCATAAACAAAAACATACGACAAAATGGAGGAAGCAATAATCAAAATACATAGTACAAACACGATTCACATAATATTATATGCGAGTACACAACATACTATAATATCCGCAAAGTATAGAAATGTTTAAATATAACACGTGTTATTATAATACACAATTATAGAATAAACCACGTATGCGGACATTCCAAGCCTAACCGTGCGTCCGGTTTCACGCAATAATGTTTAAAGCCTGAACCTATTGTATTTAATATTTATTACGTTATGTCTCAATTACCTTTTTATAAAATCAAAATAACTTACACTTTATTGTACATAGCAATCTATCTGTCGGTGTTTATTCGTACTTCAATATTAATCTAAACGGTTATTTAAGTACCACGTTGACACTATTGTCAAGTAGAATACATTTTTATCACTTTTTGTATCTCTACATTTGATTTAATTATTCTTGAATTTGATAGTTTTGGGAAGTTTTCGGTTGATACGGGTACATTAAGATAGATTTCGGTAATTCGTGCCACCGTCGAAAGTTCTGGCATGTAAACAAATAACCTTATCAGCAATGTGTGTTTGCTTATGTCACTTTTCAATGTGAATGTGAACGTTTTATCATTCGTCGGGGCAGTGAACAAGACTTCGTTCCTACTTAAACGCAGACGATATTGATAACGTTGGAAAACATATTAACTACAAACATAGAGGGAAAACGCAGACGGCGATCGCAGTCCGTTAACGCGGAGTTGTATGTACTTTTGTTGTTTTATTTTTTGTTTTGTTTTGGTAATGTCTTTAAGGTTTAACATAAATATTTAATGGTGTAAACCTGATTATAAAAAAAAAGTGGAAATGTAATGTAATGCTGTGAAACGACAGTTACTACAGCGATCGATGTATGTATATAGTTGTTGTTCAATATGCCTGTTTGTTG
>VMBQ01002836.1:57137-79637 GCA_007657795.1 Dreissena rostriformis | reverse complement strand
TTCTAGATCAATAGTGATTGTTGATAAATTGTAACCATACACGTATTAAATTAAAGTTTGCACATTTAAACTGTTGATACATTATTACAATGTTATTTACACTCCAAATATACATATTTGTTTTTATGCATTGTAACAATTCAATTATTGATGTGCAAACTTATGATACATGTACTTTTTTTATTGATTAACACATACGTTACTAATATATATTTGGGTTAACTGCATACTACTTGTCAATAAATAGGTAAATGTACACACTATTGCTTTCTGTAATTCGTAAATACCTAAGAAATATTGTGTTATGCATTGTAAAAAAATACATAAAATCACATGCTCACTTCTAAGAAACATATTAGTTTATGTGTTTGTAAGTGTGTTTAATACTTTTTTTACATATACTTTTTAAATATAAGCATTGGGTGAGATGATATTTATTTATTTATCTACGTGTACATTTCATATATACATATTGTGTTAAATGTTGTCAATACAACTACAACTGCTTTTGTTTACGTGTACGTTCCTTTATAATAAATATTTTTTTGTTAAAAGCATGTGGCAAAATATGAAAAGATTTACGCGCTATCGCATTTTGTTTAAACGACATTTGTACACGAAAATTTATTGTTCATGCATTATACCACTGCATTTGTTTACATGTACACTTTTAATTTACATATTGGTTCAAGTGCTATTATTACTTTTATTTACATGTACATTTTAACATATCTATTATCCATGACCATGATTATTCATTTTATTTGTATTTAAACCTGGAGTGCGAACTTTTCGAGGTTCTCGTGGTTTATATTGTATAACTGTCCTTGCTGTCCTTATCATTTTTGGATACTGTTCATGAAAGCTCAATACACGCGTTTTTGTTGCGCAATCGGCCAGGGTAGATTTATCCAGTAGTGGAACTACTCCGGTGCAACTGTTTGGACTTGATCGTTTACGTCCCTATAGTGTATAACACCATCACGGGACCAAGCGGATGTCACTATGTCCGGTTGCTTTCTTCGAACGCATGCGAACAAGTGAGCATTGAACTTGGTCAGGTGGTCGATGACATAGATGGGGGAATTCAGTTTTCGTAGGTGCTTGGCGTGTTGCATGATTCAGCTTCGTTTCATGCGTGATACCATTTTTTTAGAAAAATGGTCCTGTTTTTCTCTTTCGTTAAAATTCCAATTCTATGGGTTATATAAATGTCGTTGTTTGTTAGGTTTAGATCTGGTATGTTTTTGTTCACTGCGTTTATGATTTTCTCTGCTGTTTCATTAATATTTTCGTTTTCTCTGTCTGTAATGCCTTCTATTTTGATATTGCTGCGCCTGCTATATTGTTCAAGTTCATTCATTTTCATTTCATTGATTTCACCTTGTTTTTTTTATTTGATTCTGAAGCCGTTCGTTTTCATTCTTTTGCTTTTTTTAAGGGATTTGCCTAACGTTTAAATTTCCTTTGCTAATTTGCCATTCTCTAGCTCTTTGTCGAACAACTCACTTTCTACTTTTTCAATTCTTAGAACTAGTGAACCTAGTATTTCTTCTTTTAATTTGAGAACAACATCTTTGATAAGTTCTTTGAGGTCACTGCTGTCTTTGGTTAGCATATTGCTAAGTTTTTGGTTTATGCTATGGATTTTCGGACACGATATTAATCTCTTGTTCATCTTGAGAGTCATCTTGTGCGTCACTTTGTTGATTTTTTTTTTTGCTTTTTCTTTTTCTTCTTGATGTTTTTCTGCTCAGAAACGCTTGTATCGGCATCACTTATGCTACTGATTACGCTACGCGTGCGTTTGTCACCTGCCTTTATCGTGTTGTTTTCTTTATCCACCACGTAAGTGTTTTTCAGCAGTTGTTACTTTTGACGATGTTTTGTTTAAAAATACAACAGTTCAAATTCAGTTCAAATTCAAAGTATTTAAATTGTGCACATGTTTGCTTTCCTTTTTGCTACAGGATAGATGTAAAAATTCAACGTGCGCACTGGAGCGTGACGCCTTGCAATTTCATTTAAAACAAAATGGAGTCGCCCATTTCCATTATGAATTGACCAATGGAGCCGCGTTTTGGGAAAAAATGGCTTAATGTCTGTGCGTAAAGTTTCGTCCCAAATTAGCATGTGTGGTTTGCAATGAGCTCTTAAAATACAAAAAGCTGTTTCAAGGAAGTCGCTTCTTAACAAAAAATCATGTATTTGCGGAAAGGGTCGTTTCTGATTAACTTGAACGGACTGCAAAGAATAATCTGGTACGACACTTTACGAAGAGATATTAAGCCCAGTTTTCCCAGAACGTGTCTCAATGGAGCTCTTAAAAATCCGTGTTGATTGATACTAGTTTATTATTTGAAAGTCTTTTTTCTATTATTTCCTCGAGCCATACATATGTTTGGAAGATCAGGGCCCACATAAAACACTCATACTACATCCGGGTAGTTACTGTACGCAAAGAAGTTGTAATACCAATTACGCTTCAGAAATGAAGTCGGGGCGAGAAACATTAAATAAATCCATCAATGCTACGAAACACATCGATAGAACAGATGCGACATTCTCATTTGTATACTTACATGTGAACTAAATCACCATATCGTAACACTTTTATAATTATATATATTTTTTTTTTAAGAACGCATGTATGATCGTGAGAAAGTGTTGTTTGAAATGATTTCGTGCATAGTTGTTTTGAAAGCATTTATCATCTTCGACGCTTTGTCTCGTCTGGACTAAACGAGAGTTTGAATTCATCCTGTTGCACAGCGGATATTATCGATTTTTTTTATTTTTTGTTCATGTTATTCTTCTCCTAGGAGAATCAAATCATTAAAGCTGCTACGTCACGAATGGCGATTTAAAAAAATAAAAAGAGAAGACGAAAAGTTATACGTATAAGTAATCCCTCTCAGAACACTCTTCCACTTTTTTCACAGTGCTGCATGTTAAGGAGCTTGCATATATGTGTTTACCTTGGTGACAAAAACACATCTGCGTATTCATTTTGTGTGATCTTGACCTTGTTGTTGTATATGATAATTTATACATTGCTTATACTAAGGTCAAGGCGACTCAAACCAATACGGTTTTAGTCGTACTGCCTGTTGACAAGGCCAGTAGAAGCCACACCAAAATCGTTTTAAATCCACAGCAAGTAGTCATTGAATTCCAACATGACGCTTACTTATTGATGTTTTAACTGTAATCAAAGTATTCTTGTTCACTTCTTCATATTGGCACAAGTGTTGACATTTAAAAACAACAATAACCAGTTTATAATAATGTAATAATGCAAATGATAATTTAAAACAAGTTGAGAGCAATATACAATATTGAATTGACAGCTATTAAGTACCAGAACCGAAGAAACACTTAAACATTGGTACCAAGTACTTTGGTTTTATTATGCAGTTAAGTAACAACTTGTTTTTTATGATATACCTAATAAACGACACCGAAAAATAATGTTTATAACTAGTTTAGTAGCGTACAATCAAGACATGCGTATTAAGCAACTATTCAATAAGCTGTCTTAGAAGATAATCTTATGTTTTGAAAATATAATTCTGGTTCAACCGTTGATATGCCCTTTTAATTGCAAGTTATATTCTATAAGAGAAATGAAAACACCAGAACAATTATCAGGAGGTAATTTCTTGCTGAACTCCGGGAGTCGCTTATTTATTTAAGGAAAACATCAAATCAATTTGTGCTGAGATAACAACGTTAATATCAATAACAATGCATGGGCCGGTTGTACCCTTTTCAACCAAATTGAGGGTTTTCTCGCCTGTGGCGCAGCTGAGCTTTTACTGTAAGCGTATTTTACCACTCCATACCTTATAGAATGTACAGCGCTTCGATAAGTTGGTTATTGACTGTGTTAATATAATAGCTATTTTAAGAATACGTTATCACTTAGACGTGGACGGTTGTAGTTAAACGAGGTAAATACACTAGGGAAATTTTCATTCGCACTTTTTTTTCCGTATTTTTTTTTATTAATAAGTATCCTTATATTTAATCTTCTTATGACCATTTAGTGTATTAAATTCGTCGTAGCTGATCGCAATACTTTTTATTTGCAAATGTACTTTTTTTAAACATCGTCATTTTAAAACAGAAACTTAAGTCGAATGGATCTTGAAGTCGAAAGTGCGGGTCGTTTTATAATTGAAACAAACGACATTTAAAATAAACTTTATCTTTGCTTATGATGTAAAAACAGTTTTATCGATTCGAGGGGAATATATTATCTTTGTCATGTATGACTTGTTGTCCTTTGAACAATAAGAAGTTAGGTGATATTTCTGACATCGGTGCGTTAATGTACTTTGAATATTGGGCTCGTTTGCTAAATAGTGAGAACTGTGTTGCATTCGCAATTGGTCGATGCACACATTGGTCATACATTTAACTTGTACATACGCAAAAAAATGTTCGTACAAAACAGAGACATATACATATCGTTTTGTACATTGTTAGCAAATATTGGACGATAGGGGAAGTGAGATATATATGTGTAAATTGTCTCAACTTACGAACTAGTACAGACTGGCTACGGCTACGTGGTAACGGTTTTTCAATGATCATGTGGGAATCACAATCATATCGACTGACATTATCAAGTTTAACCCATCAATACCAACCAATGTCGTGGAATGTTTGATTCCTATGTATTCTTGAAATTGTAACTCAGCAGAAGCTGTTTCGCTCAAGCTTTTAGGCTAAATTAAGTTTAAGGAGTTAGCCTCAGGAGGACGGGGAAAATAATTTAAAGTGAATAAAGTTCATCATCAACTAGTAATCATTGAAGTAAACCAAACCAATTAATCGTATAATTATAAAATGGTAGGTAACAAATCCGCTGGTGGGTGAAAACCTTCGTTGAATTTCTAAGCCATGAAATTAGTTTATATTTGAAATACGCACATTGAACGTGTAAGCAGTAAAACAATTATTTCAGATATACAGATCTGATTAAGGAAATGTTATTCAACTGTTGAGGCTTTTTATATATACATGTCGATTGTGAAAAGTATTAAAATGAACATAAACTGTTGTTTGTTATTATATATGAAAAATTCTGTACGTTATTGACCATTTGTGAAATTGTGAATATATTGTGTTGTAATATGTGTATACTAATGGACTTAAATCCCTAGGTATGGTGAATAAGACCTAATTCGTAAAATAGGTTGATAGTATATACCGCATGCATTATGGTTGACTCAGTTGAGCATGTTAAAGTCTGGTTTACAACGTAAATTTCTTACAATATTGACGGATATGTATGCGAATGTTATATCACGTTTTAAATCATGTTCGTGTTATTCAGACATTATAATTATGCGGTAACACTGAGACAAAGGGAAGTAATGTCACCGATGTTGTTTTCTTTATTTGTTGAATACTTGGAACTTAACCTACAAGATTACATTAACTCTGGTTTAAATGTAGTTGATATTGTTTTTGTTTCGATATTACTTGCTAATGGCCTGTGTATTTTAGGCAAGTCACCTAAACTTCAATCACATTTAGATAACTAATATGTATAGTGCAATTCTTGTGGCTAACTGTTAAAAGACTACAAAAACGAAAATAATGGTATTTCAGAAGAGATGAGGATTAACACACAATGGTAATAAAAAAAAATATATTGAAGTTGTTGACAACTATTTAGGTATTGTTGCATTATACTGCAAGTTGTTAACTAAACCAAGAACAGTTGGTCGGTTAAGTCCTTAACGCCATGAATACATTATTTATTAAATGCAATGCCTTTTACATTAGACCAGAACTATTTTGTCAGTTGTTTGACTCTTTTGGGCATATATTAAAGTATGCTTCAGAACTATTGGGTTGCACATAGTCAGATGATATTAAACGCACACATTCAACATGTTGCATACGTTTGCTTTAGGTTAAAATAAATACTAAATGAGGTAAATGTCCATTGTATGTAAACAGTATCAAATAAATCAATGTCAGTTCAACCAATTTATAGGAATGTTAAGAAGTCTATAAAACGTGTTATGAACATTCTTATATATTGCGTTTCTATCGATAGTTTACATACAAATCATCTAGAAGAACGTTTGAGTGACGTCTGGAAGAAGTTTGAAAGGGGCAGTTGTACGAGGTTTTCAAAGTTTTGTTATGAATGCGCGATAAAGATCTACGTGGTTTCAACTGCGAGCCTGTACTCCAGTTCCGCCGAGACTTCGTACTCTACTTGATAATCATCCAAAAATAGTAATAAACGTGCCATTGAGGATTATCTAGAAGCATCTGTACCCCTCAACCCATCCTTAAGCGGTTCTTTACGGAAATAAAGGAACTTTAACTTAACTAGTATATTCAAATTTAAAGCGTAAGGAATAGGTAGTGCATACTTTTTGGGGTCTTCGGGTGGAGATATGCTCCCTCCTTACACCTCCTTCAAATACGGCCCGAATGCGGTCCAAAGCTAGATGTCCATGTAAGGTTTCTATGCCCCAAGTTTCATCAATATTGGTAAATGCAAATTAAAGTGAACGAAAGGAAACTAGCTATTCCTTCTGCAGGCTCGCCTTCAATACCCCCAATATAATAACCAATGATTTATAACTTCATGCACTTTGCTAAATCTGCAACCCCATCGTAATTAGCATTGTATGAAAGCCTACTGTTCATTGGTCTTCATAAAAACGCGTTATTTACATCACTTACACATTTCTGCGTCCAATTACACGAACATACTATAAAATGGGAAAATCTATGTTTCATACTATGAATGCGAAAATTGATGGTCTGCATTGTATCCATAAAATCAATTAATCGTGTTATATGCATACATATTTAGTGTCATTTAACATGTGTGTAAATAATGTTTGGCCCAGGGAAAGTGGTGAATTAAGAAATGGGACATTTCGATAATTGTACGTCATTATTAACTTAAGAAATTACTGGTTTACCGTACAAAAGGGAAACAGTTTAGCTGGAACAAATGCCCTATTTTTACTATACAATACACAATAGATAATAGTAGAAAAAAGTATGTTTCGAACAAACATCTGATTTTAAAGCTCGTTCACATTAACCTGACCTTTATGAATATATTAGAATACCATTACGCTGGATACATTACTTTTTGTACAATCGATTTATATCGATTGAAGCTTACTTCACTAAGTATACTGTAATAGATCTAGAACATTCGTAAATGAATATAATATAATTTGGTGTTCATAAAAGCTTTTGTGACTTTCTGGCCCAACATAACCCTGAGTTTGACAGGAATGTGTGCATATTCGTATAGCTGTGATTTGATATAGTTCGTAAGCTGACCGACATTCTTAAAACTGAGCTGAGAGCATATTTAAATAAGCAACAGTACAAGTTTCTTGATACTGGGTCCAAATGCCATTTATTGAACTCCTAAGAATTCGATACTCATCAAATGCAATAATCAGTTAATATTTAATCATTTAAAATAAATATGGGCCGACTTGATCAGATTCAAATCCAATAGTTTTCAAATAGTTATATTAGTGTTAACTCATTGATTTCTTTATTATTTAGCTATATTTGAAAACCGTGCGCAATGAATAGTTGAAATCCTCGGAAAAGTAAAATATTACTTCGTTTCATGACACCGCTACTTTCGCGATGTTCGTTAAATCATGCAAAATACCGGTACAGTGTCAGACAGCAGACATGCCGATATAACGTGACAAGCGTGTATGAACAATGCAGAAACAGTAAATAGTAGTAGAATACTCTCACTAAATAACTGCGCTATAAAGGAGACTCATGACAACAGTGTTAATTTTTATTAATGTGTCTATACTTCGGCAAACAATTATGGTAAATTATTAGTACATGGTATTTTAAGAATCTCGAATACTTGACTTAAAGACGTATTTTTTAGAAATTCAGAAAGCCATACGAATAATAGTATATACCACACCACAATCTTGTTGACTGTTCGAACGTGTTTAAAACAAAAATCAATTAAATACATTGTTACCACCACAACTGTTTACATTGAAGTATGATTTGACCATTGTTTTAGACTTTTTTTCTTTCAGCGATGCGAATCTCTATACCATAACATAATAACAGACGGTTATTGACACATTCATATAACAGACGGTTAATTACACATTCATATAACAGACGGTTATTGACACATTCATATAACATACGGTTATTGACACATTCATATAACAGACGATTATTAACACATTCATATAACAGACAGTTATTTGCACATTCATATAACAGACGCTTATTGACACATTCATATAACAGACGGTTATTGGCACATTCATATAACAGACGCTTATTGACACATTCATATAACAGACGTTTATTGACACATTCATATAACAGACGGTTATTGACACATTCATTTCTAAGAATTATAACATACATTCCTAGAGTAAATATGTCTGCAATATTACACGCATTCATTCAATGTTACCATTGGAATCAATCAGAGTCATAAGGACAAGCTTCTGATTGCTTTGATATGCTGTTCTTCTTTGAATATTCATTCTACTTCTTAACACAACCCGAAGCAATAACTCAAAGACTGTTTGATGGTCAATAAACATTGGTAACGGTTGAAAAACTTCAAACTTCAAGCAGAAGATATATTAATCATAAAAAATGATCTCTTGATCATATGTTCCGCGTTCTGGGAAAACCGGGCTTAATGCATTTGCGAATAGTGTCGCGCCAGATTCGCCTGTGCAGTCCGCACAGGCTAATCCGGGGGGACACTTTCCGTCTTGACTTGATTTTTGTTTAAAAGAGACGTTCTTTAATAATCTTAACTGGCGTTGTCCGATTTTTAAACGAATGCGTTATATGTTGAAAACAAAATATATAAAACCTACTCCCTCTGTAGATTTTGTATAACTTCCGGTCCTTAGCATCATCTCGGATGTAGCATTGGCTTGTTTATAAATGCATCTAAAAATACGTAGCGCCCGTAATTAACGTGTAATGGACGAGCACGAAACATAATGTTTTCAAGATAGTTTACAATTAATATGTGTGTGTGCCTTAAATATAACTTTTTTGTAATTCGAAAATGTATAATACAAATATTTTCTTAAGACGTACTTGTGCAAATGCTAAACACTATATACTTGTTTTATTGTGACGTATGGAAACATTGCAAATTGTTATGCATTTAAGTGTGTTGGTCGCCATGAATTAAACTCTCCATATATCACAGACACAGCGAGATACCCAAATCAATCTACCTAACTATGGTTTAAAGGTTTAATAAGCAGGAAATTGTCCTACATCGAAATACATTTTATATCTCTTAAAACATTAAGTGTTATTCGTGTTTGTTTGTGTAATACTTTCAATACGCATATCGACGGCATTGTCCTCTTAATATAGACATGAAACAAAACATAATATATACAATGGCAAAAAAACATGTTTTCGGTACATGCCTCCAGTAAAATTCGAAAATAAATGTATACTCCATGAGAGTTTTTACTACACTTAAGTTCCCTTTTTTCGAAGGTGCGCATGCCTATTTCGGTACTTCATGTACAATTCATGTACACGTATTCTGTTTTACTGCTATTTACAGTAGTTTCATGTGAACGCTGAAACAGCCCCCCCCCCCCGAAATCTTGTGTATAATCATAATCAATTGTGTTGTCTCTCCTACACGTGCAGCAGTAGTCCACTTATGTCTATTTTATAACTCTACACCTACTAGATAATCTAAATATCTTTAAATCTACAGCGCTTTGATTTATTTGTTAGTGAAATGTGATAACAAAGTAGCTATTTAAAGAATGCCTAAATCAGTTGACCGTGGACGGGTGTAGTTAAACGAGTTTAATACACCAGGGAATTTTTCATTCGCATAGCTTTGTTCCGTAAGTATGTTAATCATTTTAATTAAAGTTGATTTGCTTGTGTCATTTAAATGTGACATTTTATCTAATCAATTCGTCCTAGCTGTAGGCAATACGTTATATTTGCAAATATACGATGTTAACAATTCGAAATNTGTGAACAAAACCGAATCACGCTCATGCTTATTGGTGTTGTAGTTGTTTTGTTAATATGTCAATTTCCAAACGCAGGTCTAATGGTATACTCGACTTATATCCGAGGCAGTTCATTGACGATGACTTGCTATCATACAAATGCTGTGCGAATTGCAGGCAACATAGTCAATCTGTTAATTCTTGCTAATGCGTCAATAAATTTCATTTTGTACTCTGCAATGAGCACAAAGTTCCGAAGAGTGTTTATGTGGATGTTCTGTTACTGTGATAGCTATGGAATTGATCACGTAAGTAAAACCGAACTCAGCTTCTACAAAGGACAATCGATGCGTGGGTCAGAAATACCATTCAGGTTCCGGTCCCAGCGTGCTACAAAAGGACCAAGGGAAGGCATACACACAGATCAGAATCGAACCCGGAGAAATAATACCACTTGTAATAGATACAACGTAACATACAAAAGAAGGACATTTGTACAGAACTATAAAGGTTCTGTTTCTGTCTCAAGTTCCCCAAAGGATTCCTCTCGAAACAGCGAATATTCGCCGATTATGATGAGAACAGATAAATGTAAACGTAATGTAAATGGCCACATCCAAGGTTTTCGTGGCAAATGTCCATACTCGGACGCTGACAGTGGGGAGGAACAGGCGCTCGTTTCGTCGAAAGATGACGTCACTCCGGTGCCTTATGACGATATGTACACTATTAAACTTACTGTAAGACGACATCGTGGTTTATGCGATTCAAAGCTCTAAACGATAATAAATTTCAAATTCGCTCATATACCTGTATGTTTTGTATTAAACATATCCGATTAACACGTTTTCATGTGTTATTATGTAAACATTAAAGTCGATATAAATATTTTTTTAAGAATCAAATTATTTGTATTACCTGTAAACCTAATGTTAGTTGTTTTGTATGTATATTTCACTGATCAAAGTCAAATGATAGTAAAAACTATAGATTAAATTGACAGTTAGCATTTTTATCGTGTAAATTCTCGATTTGTTATTTTGTTGTTGTTAAGAAACGTATTATATGCTCAAATAAGTTCGACGACAATTAACAACCGTCTTCAATCATTGTTTGTTTGGTGTATAAAGTTATTTTTTCTCAACAATAAACACCGCATGTATATACTACATAGTGAAACGCCAAGATTATCGGAAGAGAAATTCGTGTCCGCTAGTCTTGTATTTGAAGCAAATACCTTTACATATAATACCATAAATATATACAATACGACATTTTACATAATTCATGACTAAATCTGGGATCACCTCCTGTAAAAGTCAATGCAAAGCATAAGTGTTATAAGTCAGTTGAATGTATTCAAAACATCACACAAGGCCTGACCTGAAAACCTATAAGGGTTACACATGTTAAACATGCATATTTTATGGTTGTTATAATGTTATTAAATTACACAGTAATCAAAATACACACAATTGTAAATAAACGTTAACCCCAAAGCATCAGAATAATGACATAGCATACAGATGTCATCGTGCATCTCATGAAGAAGCTGTTATTAGTGAATTAAAAGGCCGAAATGCTTATATTGTCTGAATGCAAGAACCCCACTAATGATTAATACACCATATAATACAGACACCAGAACATAAGTGTATCGATGCTCTTGTCCTTAATTTACTTTGCAATATTTACCAAATCAAACATTCATAGAGTTAGTATATTCTTAAAAATGGTTATGTAACAAAATGATCAGGAATCCGTGTCTCCGAAATAAAGCAATAACTTCATTTTTTATCAGGGAACAACTTTAAGTATACGCTGTTGTGAAGTCGTTTAAAATATTATTGTGTTATTTTCATTCCAACAAACCATCTTATCTAAGGAAACTTTTTTTTTAATGATTTTCTTCCAAAACCTGATTGAATATGAAGAAGTGAAACTCCACAAGCTGCAGCAGTATTGCAGTTTTATCATACACACCTCTGTGGCCCTTTATTTATGGCAAGGAACCGATTGCCAAAACGGTACAGTACAGCACAAAACGAAACAACATATGCACATAGTAGAATAAAGCTGGGGTCACCGCCTTGGAACGGTCAATGCTAAGCATTGGGGGTTTAAACCAGTTAATGAGCGCTCAACTTCACACTTGGCCCAGCAATATTCATGATACATATAAGTGTAAATAAAATTTAACCTCATAGCATTGCAACTCAAATTAAACAAAAATAAAAGGGAATTAAAACGCATTCAATTTAATTACTATTTTATTACTCAATGGTTGAAAGGAGACCAGAGCAACAGAGTTACAACTTTTTGAGGCACGAAACAATGACTAATTTAATAGTCACTAATTAATTATTCACGACATTGTTTAAGAACAATGCCAACGGTTGATAATATATAAATACAATATGCAGTGGCGGGGTATAGTGTATATTGCAACCCGAAAAGGGTTATTTCTAACGAGGCCAGGTCAACATTACTGTTCAAGAGGGAACATATACTTTACATCGAACGATGCCTGTAATATGTATTTCATTTAACCGAACTAACATGCTTTTCTTTAAATAACAAACAAGCTGAACTTGTAGATTATATATGCAAATCTAGCGCTCACCAGCGTTGATTTGTTTTATACATTTTTATTAGAGCCTAGTGATGTTTCGCTCCAACGGAAAGGTCGGAGAACCTACTTTTCTTAGCCCTATTCTAGGGTTACATTTCAAATTATAGCCATGTAGACAACACTTATGCAATGATTGGTATATGGAAATAGAGCACGGGACTCCAAAACAGTCACGAAGAACGGTTTATTATTTTTATGTAACATCTTTTGATGGTCCTCTATAAAGTGGCTTAAAACTATGCCCTTTGGGTGTATAGTGGCACACCCTTGGTTTTATTAACTTAACATATAATAAGCAGAAAGCTAAGCATTTTTCCGTATTTAGTTATAGTGCAACTTTGTGAACACCCTAAAGTCATGTGTGTGCATTATCATCATAAAACATAATCATTAACTTTGTTCTTATTCTATATCGACCTATTGATAATATAGTTACGAAAACATCACAACAGCCTCCCATAATATATCAATTCTTTTGAGACTAAGGTGAGCAGTATAGGACTTTGTGCACGTTTATGTAGTTGTTTTATGATTGATCAGTTGTCGTAAAATAAGGATAGTCTGCTTTTGAGAAGAGTATTTTCCAGATTACGAAGCAAAGCTTTTTAATTTTATCATATTCCAGAACGAAGACTTTTTAAAGCTCCGTTTGATAATTTAATGTTTTAATTTTGCAATTTATTTTCTTCGCGCAATCTTGTGGTGTATCTTATTCTTTTACACAATTATGTTTATGATGTTGCTTGCAGACATTGATGTCGCAAAACGTGCGCAATCAATCGAATTAATGAATTGTAAATTTGTCATGCGACTGATCGGTTCTGTTAATGCTTCAAAGTACAATTACATATACAATGTTTATCATTATAAATATAATTTCATTTAATGTCGCTTTTCCCTAATAGATTGCAATACAATCCCATATGACAAACGCGACAATAATTCAATATGCTATCTGTTAACATACTGCAGCTACCATATATTCTCTCTATATATCTGTTTTCCGTGAACGCCTTAGCGAATGCCTGCTCTGTGCAATCGTTTGCACACATCGCGATATTATACTATATTCATCTAACACATATTGCTTCCCAATCAAAAGAAGCCAGATAATACTAATGCGCTTAAATATATCCACTTTTAATTTGTATTCAACGTGAAGATTACTTTGGAATGCAGTGCACTCAAATTTGCAGACAACAAATTAAAATAGTCGGAACAAGATTTGTCTCACAAGACTGTCTCGGTCCGAAAAAACTGTAATATTAGTTCTGAAATGGTTTGTGAAAAAATTATACGCTTTAACGCTTGTCTTTATTATTTAAATCAGCATGTTCCATTAGCAAAATGCAGTGATTCGACGTTTTATTATTTCCCGAGCATCAATAAATAAACATACGAAACAGGTAAAGTCATTAGTTTAACCCACGTGCGTTTTATTTTGATTTTATTCAAGAGAATTAGCTGATGCTAACATTCGTAAAACCAACGAATTATGTTGACAATCTTTAAAAGATACATTGCAGACAATTAACCATGACAATAAAAGTCTGTTTATATTTGGTTTTCCCGTAATAAAAAATATGAAATTACTTTCACTACTGGCAATAATATGTTGTATACTGTTTTATTAGTGATTGTTTGAAGTTTCAATACGGATTCGCTTAAATCACCTTCATTTTTCCAGTTATTTGTGATCAATGATTAATTTTACCATATACAAGATAACTTCTGTAATTGTGTATACATATTCAGAGGAAACAGTTGTACTGTTTTCAAGTCATCTGTAGCCTAAGGAATTTACACGAAATACCTTCCACACTCTGCGACCGTCTGTGAGATAAACAAAATATGACATTGACGCTGTAAATTTAATAAGAATAATTGCAATACGTCTTATGTTTATAATTGCATTGTACTTGGTCTGGATCATTTGGTGCGATATTTGATTTATTGAATCTCGGTCTGCGTATTCGTTGATTGAGTCGTATATGTGAACATGTGAATTGTTGTATAGTGTTAAATCTACTCATTTAATACTAAACTGTATATGTTTATTTTTTATCCATAATGGACATTTATATTCCAAACGATTAACTTACGACAATTATATAATAATCACATGCACATAAGTTACTAATGCAATATCAACTTTTTTAGAATTTGCAATGATACTGAAAAATGCATTGCTTAAAATATTATCTTATAATTAAAGTATAAATTATAGATCTTGAACATGTTTTTCCTACGGTATACTAGTTAATTGGATAAGATGACTTAGGAATTGCTGTCACTGTTTCTAGGATGAGGAACGAATGCAAATTTAATTAGTATTTGAAGTACATGTTTACTATTTCTGCAATAGTAAAATGTGTTCTAATACCATGCTCTTCATATTTATTTTTCTATTTCTTCGTTTTTATTGATACGAGTACATATAAAGTCTGGCGATAATATTTTCGAATTGGGGCGACAGTATGTATACGTTAAATGGAAATGTTTCCTGTCAACAATGGTGTTGTTCATAAAACAGTAAATGTAGAGTAAATGTGAAACGCTAGACGAATAAGCAGGAAAATAACGTTTTTTTTTAACATCCGCATTTTATTTAAGTGACCTATGCTGCACGACAGGTAACACCACAACATTAAACAAAACATGATTAAAGAAAATGTCATCGTCCTGGAAGGGTCAAGAACAGCATTGGTTGTTTGAATCGATTGAACTGCGCGCCGAACCTAAAACTTATTCCAGGACTATTGACCACAAGTAAGCAGTTAAATTGTGTGATTTGTGTTATTTATTTACGTAAGAATAGTAGGTTTAGCCATTTGATAACATGGACCAGTTGTTACGCTTGACTGATTTTCAAATGATCTGATTTTTAAATATGCATTCACTTTGTACTGGACAGTCTCGTGACAGCAGTCAATGTATACTTTCTATATTTACAGATCACTTTAAGAACCTAAACATTGTAATCTTGATTAATATCTCATTTGATAAGTTTCTAGCATAACGATGTTGACTATATTGCACTAAAAATGATTACTATTTTAAATTTATATCAGCTATGACATATTGATATTGCTTTGGTTGGTTTCAATTAGGTATCTAGCGTTCACTTTATTCAGTTTATTTTAATTCAAATTGCCACTAATACATGACGTTTTATGCGTTTGCATAACAACAATTATCCAGGGTCGGATATTCTGCAAGTCTGTCACGTGGCAGTATAGCCACCGGTACGTCAAGGCACGCATGTGGTGACATACAACTTCAGTGGTGTACAACTTTAATGAACCATATGTCTTGCATATAAACATTTCTTAAAACGTATTATAATAATACATTTATGTAACTTAGCAGTTTTTTTTTTATTCCAGGTCGTTACGCATTGAGTTGTATTTGTTTCATACATCGAGCAAACAAAATTAATATACATTATCTTCATGTAAGGAGCACGTTTAATTCAAGTATAATACTGTGCATATTCTCTATCTGAAAACGTTACTTGTCAGAATTGTAATAAACATGAATGAGAATAAATGACAAAATATCGACGTAAACGTCTTGCTTAATTGTTCAGCTCTATAATGAACGGATAGTTTTACTCCGTAAACATTCAGGACTGGTGCACATATTGTTTTCTAAAACGTGATACAAATTTAAAAAAGAGACTAAAGAATTTAATTATTTTTCTTACAGAAACGATGACATTTATACACTGCAATATATTTTCCTGTTACGAGTCCATTTCCTGAATCTAAATGACAGTTCATTATTTATATTAACATGTTTTTATTCTAACTTACAAGGAATTAACATCTTAACATCATGTGGTATCATTAATTTTCTGAATCCCTGTGTTTTTTAGGGTAATGTGTTTCACAATGGTTCAATCTCGCTGCAATTTAGAGTAATTGTGTGCTTACAAATCATGTATCCGCTCTAATACAAGGATAGCTTATGAATACACGAATAATTCCTTCGAAGCCTTTGAATTACTATAAGGAAATACGTGATTTATATATTTGAAAACCTTAAAGAAAGAAACAAACGTCAACAGCGCTCTTATTCTGAGATGTTAAAAATATAAAGGGTTAATGTTCTACAAACGTGATATGGGGTTAATGTTCTACAAACCCGAGAGGCCTAAAAATGATACGCTTTGGAAATTTAGCTAAAAGTTGATATTTGTATTTATTACAGTTTAATGCGCCTCAGAAAGTTGTTATTTTATTGTTAGTGTCCATATTTAACCATTGAGTAATTAAATACTGGGCTAACTGAGTGTGTTTCGACGCGTCATTTAACAATTAAAATAAATTAACAATTGTCAAATAAATAAATTACTTGTAATCTTCCACATGGTTTACCTTTAAAATATGTACGTATGTTCTATCAATTCTCTTCGGTGAATGCCAACTTTGTAATGCTTATAGTTGAAAGTAGAAACGTTAATCAATAGGTATAAATAATATCAAACTTATCAATTATATTTGCATCATTATTTCGCAAAGCATCTACTATAAGAACATAACAGCCAGACGTATCAGTGACGGAAAAATGCTTCTAGTCGTGCATTTAATATTTCTAGATTTGTTAATGACACTGGTCATGCTAATTATATTAATACTTTTTCCCACATACTTTATCGTGTTTCCCGTAAAGGCGACCATTACGAACTATTGTATTTTGTTTTTATTAAACACGTTAAGGTACCCGTTTGAGCATGTTTATTGACAACCTGTCTTTGACTGACCAAATCATAAGCATCATGCAATAGATACTGATTATTTAAGTATACATATTAAGTATCCGCGTTTTATTATAATTGTATTGGCTACCTAGTTAAAGTTTCAGTAAAACAAAGGATTAATAAGTTTAAAAACATAAAATGATTCAAAATACATCGATACGAAACATATGTTTGCTTTTCCCTTGTCATTTGTACAGATTTGAAAGGCTTGACAAGCGAACAGTACTATTTGATGTGAGATTCGTCATTTCCATGTGTTTAAAAGGGCAGCAAATCCGTCCGAGATCGTCTGCGAGGATAATTAGATAGAGTTTATATGACAATCCATGTCGAGTTTATAACATACAATATAAGGTACAAAAATCAAAGTCGCTATTTACATACCTGCAAAGTTATTAAAAGAATGAACGTATGCAATTAATTTAAATTTGAGGAAAACAAATTAATGTACAATTGTACTTTACAACAATTAATGCTAAGTGTTGTTTTTTAGCCTAATAATTGGAGTATCTTGACACTAACATAAAATTTATGTAACATGCACACGTTATATAATATATTGTATTTGTCGTTTGGATAAAGGGATACACATTGCAATATATCGTAAGCCTAACCTTTAAGTACACATTTTTCATGATCCTAGTCCGGTACAGAAAAGACACTTATAAAATATACAAAAGTATCACATTTATTAAAAGACCGTTTAACACTTTAACATTTAGTTTATGTTTAATCAAACTGATATAAACACAATGAAATTCCGAGCACATATTAGCAGAGAAACTCACGTTACCAACATATGGTAGTTTATATATGATCAACGGTAAATTGCTGTACAATATCACACGTGATCCACACGCTTTGTTATAGGTCTATACAACTATCAAATACAGGCAATGAAGACGTTAGATATATGGTTTAACGTATAACAATACTTTGCTTGAAACAGGAATTAAAAATATGCTGTGGCCATGTGATTCAATTCCTTCTCAGCTTTACTCCTGACCCTGGTTTAGCCGTAAACAAACCACGAAATAAAAGAATTATTTATTACCCAATGTACCTATTTCTGTTAATGGTTTAATTTAAATTTCGTATACAGCGTGACTCTTTAAGAACAATGACTTCTGTTCAGTTTCAGTTTCAGTTAGCGGTGAATGATCACTTGTAAATAAGACAAACATACATTAACCTAATATCGTACACTATGCATTATAATAAGAATACACGAATATTCCAGTTGGCTCATTACAAAAGGACTAATACTTGATCTACTGTTATATTCAAAACACGTCTAAGGTTGAAATAAATGTTGTATCAACGTTTTATATTTTAACTTCAAACAGTACACAACCGATTGTGGTATTCCTTAAACAACTGCAGTTCGTTAACGTGTCCTTACTAAAGAAAATGTACCGAGTTCCGTTTGCGTTTATGTTTCCCGTTGCATTATTTACCGCATAAATAATGTGAAACAAGTTTTTTTATCTATCCTTAAAAACGTTTGTAAATACGTCTTGAGGAAATTCTAACACAAACTCCTCAAGTATGTGGTCACAACACAGCTGCATCAGTAACACACTTGATACAAAATGTCGGCTATGGCTTCTATGATAAATGAAATGTCTGCATTTCTCTTCGAAACGTATATAATATTATGCATGGACAGTGACTTTACTAATAGTGTGTGTAGTTCTGCAACAACAATGCAGTTAACGTGTCTGTATCGGCTAAAACGTGTTCGTCATACATATCGTCGAAGCAAACATTATTTAATTGAAGGCGACATATAATGTTTTGGTTTATATGACATGCACCTTTCACATGTTGGTTAAATATCGATTAAATATTGCTAGTATTAAATCTCAAATCAATATAATTTACAAAGAAATGTACAATGGAACAACATTCCGTATTATTCCATGTGCGATTCGTCATTTACTTGCCTTAGTAGCGTTTCGTTTATAGATCCACGACGAAATTAAAGTAATTGAAAAAAATGAATGTAATAGATTACTGACGTTGTCGTTGGCATATTTCTTGATATGGTTTAATGTTAATGAGGTGAAAATAGAAACTCTATAACAACGATGACTAATGTTCAGTTACAGTTAGCGGCAAATTGTAACTTTTGACAACTTGTATTATTAAATATCGTACTCTATGCAGTACCATTAGCACACAGGAATTAGTAGAACAATTTCAGTAAGTTTACGTTCCCATCATTAAACAATTGCCCAGTTCGAGTTCCCGTCTACCGATTCATTAATAATCAATCATTCATAATCGCAATCGTGTTTATGTAAAACATGACATAATTCAGCTACGTAGAAGAAAAATGTGTTAATTCGTCGTGGGGAACTACAAACTCATTAATGATGTTCTCACAATACAGCAGCGTCAGAAAGTTACAATCGATACAAATGGCTTATCTTATAAATTAAATGCCTGTATTCTTTCGGAAACTTGTAGACTGTCCCAAAAATATTATATAAAGAATAGTTCATACACTAAGATTGATACTTGATAACCATCATACCGTCTTCATGGGTGAAGTTTTATACGTGTCTCAATATGTGTTGTATCATTCAAAACTGGGTATTGAGACAAATGTGCTCCAGAAGCTACACTGTTCGCAAATGAGACTTGAGTCACTTTACACGAGGTATTGAGACATATTTGCTCCAGGAGCTACACTGTTCGCAAATGAGACTTGAGTCACTTTACACGACATAAGAAACCATTTTCGCAGAACGCGGGCCATGGACTATACTTAACTGGTTACCTTTCATAATCAAATATATTTCTTGTTATTTAGTTTTCAACTTATTTCGGAAATTTACGTGAGCAAAATGCCGGGACATATTATTTAAGAGTAAATTCCGTTTGTTTTTCTTATTTTGAATGCGGCATCGTTTAAACATGAATGTATTAAGAATATATGTTTAAATGTTGTTGTTTAGTCTATCTTAAAATGAGGAAACACACAATTTATATAAGCTACCTTTGAACACAATATTTTTAAATGAATCCTGAAAATAGTATGGAAGGCTATGCTACTTTACTTAGAGTTCCTGTGTGTGTTGAAATCATTGCAACTAGTTGTGTGGTGTACATCAGAAAACTACTTCATGTACACAAAATAAACACCCTGTTTGGAATACCCTATTCATGTGTGCAGATTTGTTCATACCACATTGATACAATGTTTGTTCTGCAACAAATACGAATGAACAAGTCGGTTATGTACCAAAGCTTTTTCGTTATGAATTTCATCTTGGTCAACATTATGTTATCGATGTTACCATGATTAATAATTAATTTAAAATAACATTAATCTTTTATGTTCACATTTTGGTTTATTTTTGCCAGAATAAATTGTTGAAATTGAAATTGTATATACTCGATTTTGAATACAATGTTTGTGTAGTAATATGATGCCACTATATACACATATTACGTTATTATGGCAAACGGTGTTATGAGTTTGTGTGTCATTGTTTCTAAGAATTCTAAGAATGAAACGCTGCAATTATGAAAGAAACATGAGCTTTGACGTGCAAATGTTGTTTACAATTGAGCTCCCTGCACTGCACTATAATACGCTACCAAAGCATCGAAATGTTATGTAATGCATATTGTCTTATGTAAATGCCGAAATCGCTGACACATAACACATATGACATACATAACTGAACAATACTGATATATCTGAATATTTGTGTAACATAACTTTAATCTAAATCTTCTAAACATAACTTATTGTTTGGTTCCTTCCGTTTGTAAGGTTTAGTTTACTGATAAAAGTGTATGTGTTAAGATTAATTAAAAATGTTAATAAATTTGTTTTGTTGGGGCATGAACACTATTTTAAATTCCGTGTTTATTGGAAAACTAATTGATTTTAAAGAAGAAAATGCTTGGTGTTATGAAAACGTGTGCTTTTATATTTTGAAATAATTAATCTCGACCGAAATTATTGTTTTCGATTAAGACCGTAAGAGTATAATGCACATAGATCAATGTTCATATATGTTTATGTGTAGTTAGAATATATCACATTAATCAAACGTATTACGTTAATTGCCGTTATTATAGCTTGAAATGTCGAGCATGTTTACGTTGTTATCAGATGCACTCGATACTGATAAGAAAGTGGCACGTGTTCGTACACATTGTATCTGAGTCAGTGTCTTAATCAAACTGTTAAACAGTATGGAAGCGAACAATGCATTAGGCAACCCGCTATACGTACAAACTTAATATGTATGTGTGCATGGAATAAATGTGGTTAAGAAACGTAATGTATTTTGTTTTTAATGAGGTTAGACGTAATCCACCAGCAAGATAACACTCAGTACCGTAAATGAAGTATGGCATGCCGAAATAGTCAGAGCGAATTATCAAATCATTCGTTCCGACCACCCAGTGCTTACACGACCATATTTATTATTCACACAAACATTGGCAAAAGTGCAATTTCAATTTTGCAATACATTGTTTATTTTTGTTTTGTTATATATACTCTCAAATATTCACTGTATGATTAAATTGCGTGTTTTTTCTTGTAATATCGTCATTGATAATTTAATATGCTTTTCATTGCATTCTAGAATAATATTTACGCAAACCTAACGATAAAGTCAAAAAGTTACTACATTGTTGTAAATCATCTTTCGAACGAAATAAATACAAAACCAGACCGCGTCTTCTACTGTGTTATGCAGTCGCAAAACGAGGGTCGTTTAGTCAGCGCTTGTAGCAATCTAAATTGCGCACATATATGGAACCAACTTAGAAGGTATTTTATAGTAATCGCATGTATCAAACTTCATCGCACATACAGTTGGTAGTTGAGTTTCCTGCATGGACACACACACTGTAAATCGTATTATATAATGTACGTCGAGATTGTTGGTATAAAGCGAATAAAAATAAACAGCATCTTCTAAACATCTAAAACAACGGAAATGTTTGTTTTAAAGTGTAACATGTTTCACATTTAATTTTTCTTAATAACATGAAGCAATTTTAATATAATAACTGACTGAATTGTTTTCAAACAAATAAAATACCGATTCTTTATATAT
>VMBQ01002836.1:0-51718 GCA_007657795.1 Dreissena rostriformis | reverse complement strand
TTTTTTTTTTTTTTTTTTGCTAATTAAACGTCTCTTGAGGGTCTATACAAAGTTATATAAACCTCATTTCTAATATAAAACTGCTGAGATGTTACAACTAAAGTATTTTACATAACCAATCAAAAACGGCTTCTACGCAACAAACTTATTTCCTAAAACTAAAATGAAACACTTTTAAAGAAACATATAACAATTCTTTGCTTAAAATTGGTTTTTGGATATTGTATTGATTGACTCAATAACTTGAAGATATCGATTACATATGTTACGTTTATGATGAGTCGAATATAACGTTTATTCTTACCACATCTAGTTTCCTAAATCTGTATCAGCTTCTTGTATTATACGTCAGTTTGCAGAGATGTGTGTACTTAAATATGAGCATGACCCATACAAATTACAAAAGTAATGTCCATGCATGGAGGATATCGTATCTTAAAAATGAAACATATTCATAGCTGTTACACACAAAAATATTGTTAGTTCGGTGACATATCAAACGAGTAACTTGCTGAATGTAAGTTATAGTTAGATATATTACCAGTGAGGATTTGATAATAAGATTACTTACTGCAGTGAATAGTAAGACCTCACAATAATAATTATTATGAATTGCTTAACAGAAGTAGTTTTCTGGCATTCTGCCATTTACCCACTTATTTTATAAAAGTTATAAGTGTCTTAGATAATCCTTTTTTGTAATTTTCACATCAGCTGCGTACATGAATGCATTTCAATCCTCAATAATCGAGTAATACAAAATTAAAATGTAACATTTAAAAAAGTCTTCACAAGTTGAACGTGGGGAATATGTAAAACAATCCTAAGCATTGATTACATCACTGCTGGTTAATAACAGATGTCAACGATGAGGTGTACATCCACGCCATAAATAAATACGTATGTATGAGGTCATTGCTTTACATTTAACATTATGTCTATAAAGTCTTTTAGCCATCAAAAATGGCATTAAGCTTTAATGAACTTAATGCAGTGCCTATTAATATTTATTGTTAATTAACGTGCAAACAAGATATCAATGTGATTGTTCCTCCAAGGCGGTGTTAATCAAGCTGAAATGTGCAAAAATCAGACGACACATGCTTGACTTAATACACATTGACCACTCACATTCAAGCTCCGTATGCTATGCAATGACAATATTAAGTTTTATTTATAATAACTGCATGAATAATTCAACTCCAGAGCAATCGCAAGGAGGCACACTCATCGAGAGGTAGATTACGTAATTTGCGGCATATTGTCGTTTTAATACAACAACATATACTGCAATTCCCGTAGGAAAAATAAAACACGAATAATACACTTAGGAATGTGAAACTTTAAAAACAATGTCCTTAACAATGCTCATATCTCATAGGATTATATTTTTATTTGTTCGATGACGCCAAGGGTCTCGTAAGATCTCTGACATATTGATAACAGAGAACTGAAATTTTAATGGAAACGAGTTACGATTCAGTCTGAAAGAACTTCAATTTTGCTGAGTGCACATTAATCCGCGGATGCAATTAAATTTTGAGTCAAAGTAATTTATGACACAATATGTTAT
The DNA here is from genome assembly GCA_007657795.1 of Dreissena rostriformis. Taxonomy (NCBI): domain Eukaryota; kingdom Metazoa; phylum Mollusca; class Bivalvia; order Myida; family Dreissenidae; genus Dreissena; species Dreissena rostriformis. The sequence goes on along the minus strand of VMBQ01002836.1, from coordinate 50,145 downwards.
GGTGAACTCTTATAAAGTGTTTGTGTTAAGAAATTTTTAAAAACATCACACAAATCAACAGGATGGCTATGTATACTATTCTGTAATAAAAGTCTAATCGGCAATGACAAATACATAACTGTTAAGGGATTCTATTTTCTAGTCTCTTGATAATTTGATCATTTCGAGCGTGATATATTTTGTAAGTAAATTAGTTAATATCAGATGTGTAGTTACAGTATTAGATGCACATATGTATTCCCTTCATAACGTTACATTTTATCAGTTTATAACACTATTGTCCATCTTCTATCTTCTACCATTACTTATAAATTGTATTATGCATATGCAATGTCGGATTTGAGCTTCTATAAAATTTACTGCTGGATAAATGTTGGTGTTGTTGTTATGTAAATCCCATAGGTATGTCTTCTAATTTTTAATGTTCATTTATAAACCTCACATGTTACTCTTCTAATTTAACAAACATGTAAGCTTTGTTATTTATAAATAACACAGGTCAGTTTTCTTAGTTATAAGTCTTATTTATTAATCCCATGGCAATCCTTTTTCCTATTAAATTTGCATATTTAAGATAAAGTATGGATAAAATGCTTCTATATGATAAGTTATGGGTGTTTGTTGCACAACATTTCATTTTCTGTTATTTTCGTTGTGTTTTACAGAACTGGCTCTCCCATGAGATTGTTTATGTTTTATTTGTTCTTTTTCTATGGCATTTTTTTTAGATGGAACAATAATCCCATGGGGACTTTGACTTTGTTTAAAGAGACAGTTCGCGGATATATATATATGGGCAGAATCGTAGGAAAATGTGTTTTGATTGAGGATATCACTAAAAATTTGGTCGAAATCGGTTAAAAACAAACAATATAGCGATTTGTATTTTGGCGTCGAGTACGGTAAAGTACGAAAACGACCTAATTAATATTCATGATTCGACACGTTAATTTAAACCTAAACAAATTAAGTTGAGGATACGGGCTAATTAAGCTGAGAGAAGGTTAACCCAAATGCAAATACATCTGTTTCAGAAGGAAATTGAGTTGCAATGGTACGTTTTTGCTAAATCTATATATTTATCTTTCATATGCTTATAATGTTTAGCGAAAGCTAGATATAGATATGATTTGCATAACTCGCGACGCTGCAATGATTTTGGCCTATTGTATGTATTTATGATCATTTATATATTATTTTATCGATTCAAAACCGATTTTGACCAGGTCTTCGATGTCAACCTCGATAAAAAAATGTATTTCAATGAATTTATGTAAAGTTTATTTCTCGCTATACGATTTATATGCAAAACAACGATCTATTACACGAACTGTCACGTTAAGCGTTTTTTCTTCGAACTTGTTAGTCTGTATTCGCCATTTGATGACTATATCATCGTTATTTGCAAAACACAACTTATAATCTAATATCAAAAAGAAAAATTGCTGTTTAAACGTGGTTATACAATCCCACGGAATGATTTTCGAAATTTGATAAATTCATTCATATAACTTCTAGAAAATTATATTGTATCGAATGATGAACAGTCTTCATGAGTGTACACTCTTTAAGCGTGTTTAAAAACAAAATGTCAATTGGGATTTTGTAAATTTTCATTTGGACGTTTTGCTCAATTGATTTTGTCCCTATATAATGGAAAACAAATCATATTTTCTAAATACAAACCAAGGCTAAATAACACGAATGTTTTAAAAATTTCACTTCTTTGGTTAACATGGAAACTAGCAGATAACATCTATAAAACATTCGATTATTAAGCATTTTAAAAGAACACGCACTGCTGTATATATAGGATAGTTCACCTGTTGCTCGTATCATGTTTCCAACGTCCGAAGAGCTTGTAACAGTACATAAGATAACATTAGGCAGGAAACCGATTCTCAGATTGTCTTCCATGTATAGTGATAGGTAATTGACATGTCGTTGTATATTAAGGACAATTTAAGGAATTTCCGCAATCATGCAAAATAACCGTACGGTAAGGAACTGTTAGGAATGTGAGAATATGGGACCTGGCAGTGAGTCTCGGTAGTTGCATGGTGTTGGTACGCTATCTTATGATTATGACGAGTCTGTAGTTAATGCAACAAGTGTACGTCGTTTGTCCAAAAGAAGCGCTGAGATATTGAAGAAGAGAAGGAATACTTGTGTGTGTAGTTGGATTCACTGAGAGTCACATATGTAATTTTCTGGTTATACATGATTGACATAGTAACAAACAGTTTGACAAGTGGTTTGCTTCTAGTAGTCGCCAAAGTGAAACACTAAGTGGTTCTAGTATACTTGGGCACACTGTAGAGAACGATCATGGTGTGTGCTGTAAAAACAGTCGTAGTTGCTTAATAAATGATGCTGATTATGAACGGTTATGTGTAACAAAAGTTACTTAAGCAAGTTAATTAAATTTAATTAAAGCGTTATCGAATTAGGTATCGAATCTTAAAACAAACCTGGAGATATATCACCTTTACCATAGTTAATGTGATGTTAATCCAACAATGTTTTTGTCTTTAATAATCAACCAATATCATATCATATTAAAAACATCCGGTAGCAGCGTGTTGTGAATTAGGTATCAACTCAATTGGTTGCTTGAGAGCCCTCTGTACGTCATAATATTTAATAAAAATAGCGTAGTGAATGTGTCAAGGTTTACGGAACATCGACATTATCTTGACCGATAGTTGTACATTGTTTCTAACAGTAATATTTACATTTATTAAAATCATACGTAACCACAAAATTGAAAATTGCAGTTTTCGTTTTTAATCGTTTATGAGCCTATTGTGTTATCGTCAAATTTACATAATACAGTCCGACAGGTTCGGTCCTACACGTACAACGACACGATACTCCTCCGCTGTATTGTAATATCAATGGCCGTTATTATCCAATACAATAAAGAGCGTCTGTTTAATGTAGGTAAGACGTAGTGATATGAACTTGAGAAATGGGATGTAATTCACATTTGAATATAAAAACTGTTTTGTTCATGACTATACGCTTGTATTATCTCGGTTTTAAAAGCGATAACACAATAGGGTTATTGACATGCAATATCGTTACTTAGTTGATGTGTGTTTTGCTATAAATATGATATTAATGTAAACGTTTCGAAACTCGACTAAGCACACTCTTTATAATCATCCAAATATATAAAATGCTTTCCTAATTATTAACGTCAGACCATGACTAGTTATAAAGATCAGGTAAGACGGCAATACACATAATTAAATTCGAATAATGACTTACTATGAATTACGTCAGGTATATGATCACTAAATCACATATGAGGGTACGGCGCGTTCAGATCGTGTAACATTACATTTAAGTCGTATCCCCTGCTTCTGATCTACATGATGTGTTTCTGCAATTGATGTAAGTTCACGCTGAATGTATGCTCGTTATGTCGATTTGAAGCTCGTTATTAATTCGCTATGAAGCATCACATACCAGCAATTTCATACACCACCAGAACCGACAACAGACATGATGTTAAGTCCTTGCATTATTTATTTGAGCAGCGTAGCTCCAGACAGGTCTGCTGTTGCCATTTTTGCGTTTAAGACCTTAACGAAATTTGTTGTTATGGTTGTTTATTACGTTGTGTTTTATTTACAAGACCTCTTCGTACGATCGTGTCCTAAATCCCTGAGACGCGTGCCAATAAACAGTCTATACACTTTAATTAACACTTACTCCGTATTTGATCATATAGTGGTTCATTTTAAAAATGTCTTGCAAACAGATTAATGAATGTAAAATAAAAACACTGATACCAGTGTTGCTTTTCTGTCACTACACGACAATTAAGAGATGTATTACCTGGTGTTTCCGAGAAACACATGTTTAATATAAAGAAGTGAAACTCCAGAAGCTGCAGCAGTATTGCATTTATATCATACACACCTTCTTGATCCTTTTTTATGGCAATAAACCAATTGCCAAAACGGTACAGTAATGCACAAAACGAGACAACATATACACATAGTAGGATAAAGCTGGGATCACCGCCTTGAAACGGTCAATGCTAAGCACTGGGGGTTTAAACCGGTTATAGAGCGCTCAACCTCACACTTGGCCCAGCAATATTCATGATACATATAAGTGTAAATAAAATTTAACCTCATAGCATTGCAACTCAAATCAAACAGTTATACAGGTAATTCAAACGCATTAAATTTAATTACTCCATAGTAGGAAGGAGACCAGAGCAAAAGAATTACAACTTTTTGAGGCACGATGAAATGAAACTACTAACACGCATCAACTACATCCCTTCTCTTCACAAACAAAGATTTAAGAATATAGGAATAATACACGTTTTCGAGGGCATGATCATCTGCGGGCGCTCGAAAAATCCGTTCCTGCCCGAGTGAATAGCACGAGGGCAGGAGCGGATTTTGAGAGCGCCAACAGATGATCATGTCCGAGAAAATGTGTATTTTCGCTATTATTTCATAAACAAAGCACACATGTCAAAATTAATTAAAATAAGAAACAATATGTCTTGTTCATTCGACATCGAAACAATAATTCGATAATTTGATATGACGTCATACAGCTCAAGGTTGTGTTTTACATATGCCTCACTCGGTCATCATCAGAAATGACGGGGTTTTACCTTCGGATAGGCAGTTTTTGATTTCAAATGTGTTTGAACAGCGGATTAAGGCAAATTTGTAATGCAGCCGCGCAAAGAAAGAAATAAGTGTCATGGGGCAATCTTGTTAATTCAGTATAATTCCCGGTCAATCATTACTAAGGGAAGTAACTGCGCGTGGACCAGTTTATGGATATGAAAAACACATAACAGGGCTTGAACGGCACGTGACTCGCCTTCTTAATACACGATTTCTCCCGTTCAAGCCCTCCTTTTTGCCAAGTTTCTGCACCCCGTCAGAGGGCATTTTAGATAGAGTTTATGCAATAATATAGCATCATATAGTTAATATTTCAGATCATCATCGCGCACCTACAGGAGGAAGCAGTAATATTGGGTGTAAAAGGTCCAAATTACCTACTTGATTGTTTATGTAATATACTAAAATGCAAATGAAAATGATTGTTATACCTAAAAAGAATAACCGCATAGACTGAGAAGACAATTTATCAAAATGAAAATTATACTAAGAATGATAAAAAAATGGGGGCTGCGTGATATATACACGCGTATATTATTCAAAATAAATAAAACGAAGCTTAAAAATAAATCGATCAAGAAACTACCATCAGAGAAAACAAATATTAATAAAGATGAACGATATTAACTCGAGTACATGTACCTATCATGTAGCTAAAACTGTGTAAGTTGTTCGGAACAATGACGTATTTAGAAGGGATGACACGATCACGTCACCAGTAACAAAATTAAGCATTATAAAAGCGGCTGTACTGAATAATCGAATTACCAACGTAATTAAATATTATTAAATCGGCTGTACTGTATAATTGAATTACCAATAAAACCAGAAATTCTTATCGAACATTATAGAAGCAAACCTATTAAATTGTCATGACATTAATTATTCCAAATTTTAAGAGAAGAAAGATACAGTGAATCAAAAACTAACAAGCATGTGTTTTTAAGTACATCAGTATCATATCCCTTTGATAAAAAAGGAGCTTATTAAATTAAAACGTGTATTACTAGCTTTTGCTTTAAGATATTTACATTTAATGTTGACATTCATGACGAACAATCGCGACCAATACTAAATAAACGTGCGACTTATGTTTAAGGTCCCATCCCAGCTCGATCCCGCGGCTAACATGAATTAATATGCACCGAACTTGTTTTCTTTATTGTTTTTAAGGTAGTACAACTGTAATGAGCAATATTCCCACACCCATTTTAAGCAGTAATTTCATAAACTTCATTACATATATGGCCTTATTATAAAATTTGAGGGTGGCTTTCCATGCAAAAATTGCTTTTTTGTGATTTTTTTCTGTATGATGACCCATAATTTGAATTTTCTTCAATCTTAAATTACCCCTCGGGATAAATAAATTCAATAAACTTGTATGTTTTAGATTTTTTTTAACAATTTTGGTATATTTAGTACATTATATGATAGTGAATGATAAAATCATATAATACAAGACAATTAAGAGATTACAATAATGAAAAAAATCTGATTTATTATGTAAGGTCCTTCAAAACAATAAATTCGACCCGTTTATGCAAAAACGACCCATACAAAAGTATAATTTTTATATAAGATTCTTTAGAATGTGAGCATTTATATTTTATCAGAGACATGTGCTTAGCTTAAATCGAAGTAAAAAAGCAATTTGCCCGTGTATATTTTGAAAAATCTTCTAAAATCTAATAGGACTATTAGAAATATTTTGAAAGAAATTCAAAACAAAATAATGGCAAATGGTCAAAATATGCAAAATAAACATAATGCACAAAATTTACCAATTTAGTTAACACCTTCAATGTTCTTACTCACTTAATAAATATATTTAATACATTATTCAGTTATGCTTAATCTGCCAATGTAGGGATGGCATTGGTGAGGTGGGGTTTGGGGTATGGATGGAGGCATGAATTGGTCTAAAAAGTGAAAAAAATTACAATGTTGTATACTAAGTATTTTTCTCTGTTAACTGAGATCTATAAAATTATTCGATTGCAATTCAAATGACCACTATATTACAAGCTTCTGTTCATTTAGTAACAATGTACACATTTTTCACCTTATCTGAATGGTAAGATCACTGTTATTTAAAATAGACACAAAAACTCGCATAAAATGGATCCTACGACAACTAAAAAAGTACTAAGGGTGATTTGATGAAATGTTATGCACAAATTAAGGGCATTATGGCGATTATGCAGTACCCTATGTGTTACTCTTATTTTAAAATAAATACAAGAATAAATAAAGAAATGCACAAAATCTGACTAATGAAATGACTTAAAAAGTACTGAAGGTACTGAAATAAAATGTACTATTGAAATTTTCTTTCATATCGTACATTAAAGTACTTACATTTTTTTGGAACAACTTCATCTTATATTTTTTTAGAATAAGTGGCCCTAGGCAAGCATTCAGTATTTCTTAAAAAACATCACGTATTGCATCCTCTCCAACCCGATTAATAAGAATTTTCAGATGCACCAGTTTTAGCCCTGACCAAGCAATATTTTCAGCCTTTTCATTACACCACACGAAATAAATGGGCTCAATGTTGGATAGGTCTTGGATAAAATGTTCTGAATATTGATAAAGAATCGATCAAAGCACAGTCATAAAAAGTATCAATTGTGTCATTATTTTCCAAGATCGAAACTAAAATTGGAAAATATAAATAATGACCATTATGAGCAACTAAGCACACATTTTGAAACTTTTCAAGCCAATGAATCATTCTTTTGACAGCCACTTGTATTGACACTAGCTGCACAACTTGTCCATTGACTGTCATCGTCCCATCAGTCATTGACTGTAACTTGTGAAGCCTCTTGACTTATTGAAACTGTTGGTGTGACACACGTTGCGAACTGACAACCAGACTGGACTTCCACCACTGCAATCTGAGTCACCTGCGATAGTACCCTTCCTTCAACTCGAAACATAGTTCGCATTGCAATCTCGTAAACTATTGCTATATGCAATATCACATGTAGAATGCAACTTAACATTATATAATATCTGTGGGAATTTTATTAGGTTAATAATCCCACTGCTGATCTACCGGCAATAACATTGGTTTATTAAGAAAACAAAATCATTGAGGCAACTGTTTGATATCTGTAGCTGACCAGTTATCAGTTCTACATAATTAGTAAAAGTACAATTATTGTTAGTTTCATAACATACTGAGTCCAGTAGTTTCTAGGTCAAATGTAATAATGGTCGGTTTCCCTGGCAAGATAACTGGTTTGAAGATTACCTTAAGTATCATATCTGGTATTTGCTGATTTTGATGTGTGTCAGGGCTGTGTTCGTGCGCCATACCTGTGCAAAAAACAGCTGATAAATAAGAATGAGAACAAAATGTTTTTGGAATACACATTTCTATTTTATCAACAATACAGTTAACTAGTTCCAATCACCATGTTCATTGAAATGCAAATGGATGCATTTTAAAATCAGTACAAACAAGTAATAAAATAATGACGATTCCATTCAATGGTTACAAAAAAGCACCACTTGACTTAACTATTTTGATGCCCAGAAGTAATCAGATTATTATAAATATAAACATCCATGTACTTGTCAATATTACAACAATACAATCATCCGTTAGGTCATGGTGGTGTAATGGATATGGTGTCGGCCTAGCGATTGGGAGGTCGTTCTCATGAGACACCAAATTTTTCCCACGAAACGAACTCAAGTGTTTTAATAAGCCTTAGGCTTTCCATGCAATCAAGCTCAATAAAACGGTTTTCAACTAATCCTTACCAGACTTGTACGTATCTCCCTCAAGTGCCTTGTTTGTACCCTGATTTGTAGAGCGCTCTTGTCGCAGCACCAGTTGTCAACGTTTGGTTGAAGGTAAGCTAGCCATCTGTAGCTTGTCAAGGCGACTCTTCATACATTTCTTTGCATACTTGACTGTTTGTGCCCCGGGGGACATACCCATCTTTGAATCACTCTGTTTGGAACAATGAAATTCAATTTACATACTGCACAGATAACACCCCTAAGACGACAGTACTGATGTGTGTTGTTTGTTTACTTGTTATAGAGTATATTGACAATAATATTAGATCTACATGTAATTTAGCTATTAAACTTGAGAAATTTATTTTAAACTTGAGAAATTTATTTAATTTGTTAACACAATTGAATTGTTTTGCGACACATTTTCTAACATAAACATAATATTATTCCATATTAACTATTCTAAGAATACTTTTCTATTTATGACATAACTAACAAACAGTTCATCGCAAAACGTCCCATTCCACTTACCGCCGACGTATTGTCTACGATGCCTGTGTCGATGAAGACGCTGTGCTATCAAGATTTAGTTTATTCCCAGAATATGAATGATCAGAAAGTATTTTTTCTTCTTTGACACTTGTTTTTTTCTCGTAAACGTCATTTTTTTGGTTACGATTCATGATGATGTTGAGGTTACGTACCCCAAATANTTATATGACTGTACTCAGACACTCAGGAGTATGTTGCACACATGTCTTATATGACTGTACTCAGACACTCAGGAGTATGTTGAACACATGTCTTATATGACTGTACTCGGTCACTCAGGAGTGTGTTGCATACATGTCTTATTTGACTATACTAAGACACTCTGGAGAATGTTGATTACAGGTCTTATGTGACTATACTCAGACACTCTGGAGAATGTTGCACACATGTCTAATGTGACTTTACACAGGCACTCTGGAGTATATTGAACACTGGTCTTATGTGACTATACTCAGACACTCAGGAGTATGTTGAACACAAGTCTTATGTGACTTTACTCAGGCAATATATTGAAGCAAGTAAACAACATTATCATCAGAACATGTAAAAGATAGATATAAATAAAGAGAGAACATGATAAATAACACGTTGTACAGTATGTATAATTAATAATGGTCTAAGTTTGAACCAAATCGTTTCTTTCGTATCTTCAAAATCAGTAGGAGGAGAAATTGCAAGGAAAACATGTATGTTTGCATGTTAGTTTGCATTACAGATAGGTCCCCTATTTAATGGGATTTAAGATTGAAAATTGATTTATTCGTATTTATAATACTGTTTTCTTGTGGTATTGGTGTGAAAAAAAAAACAACAACAAACTACTTTAATTATTGAGTTGCGCAATACAAGAATTTAGCAATACACATTTTTTATTGAACGATTCTGAATTTTTCATTTCTGAAACTTAGATTATTCTTATTATCGTACTCGTAATGTATGCATTTGTTGCTCCCAGTTATGCATGGAACGCATACACTCCTTTCATTCTTGTAAAAGTACAACTAAGTAAACGGATAAACGTCATTAATATATATTTAAAATATATAAAATTCCAATAATAAATGCTATTTTTTTCTCTTTGGTTGCAGATCCTCAATAATTTTCATTTATGCAAAGGATGTTTTGCTTCAAGTATTATGTACATTTAACTGTATTAAAACTTCCGCACCGTTCAAATATACATGTTCAGTCTTTCTCATTATCATGATTCTGAGTTGCATACACCATTTTTATTAAACTATTTTCTGTTTTAATAAAGAAATTTGTGTAAACATTGTAGATTCAATTTAATTTATCAAAATAAATAATAGTTCCATATTTCTTGATATAACTTAGGCAATGAATTTGATTAAACAATAATTCATGTTATTATAAATAGTGAACACATACAATTATCGGTTACATGTAATACGCAAAAAATAGTTTCATTAAACCGAACCATCCTAAATTACTTAAGTAATTTCGAAATGTAAGTCACCTTTTATCTGTCATCACCGTAACCCAGAGGGCCTATTACGATTTTGAAATAAACCATTAAATTGAGAAATATAAAATACTAAACTGATTTAGTTAAGGATGTTAACATTGTTTCATTTGTCACACGTAAAATAGTATTGGTCTTCCTTTAATAGTTTATTTGATATCTTAACTGCTGTGGGGTTTGAGAGGTTCGCCGGCTACACCTTTTATAATAAAAAAAGCCAGTCTTTCAAACGATACAATCACAAATTTACTTTTAGAGCAAAATAGACATACTTTAAAAACGTAGATCGTAACACTTCTTCAAATGAATTGAAACATTAGCGACAATCACTGACACACGTTAAAACACACCAGTCATTAAAGCGTTCGGTTTGCCATTAAAACAGGCAGTTGTAACAAATTGAAACGTATTTTCTTAAATTATCTTTATTTTAAATGTGACGCTATGGATTGAATCTGAATACATCTGGACCAGGTTAACCTTCTCGGTTTTGAACCCCCAATGCTATGTTTTGCAATGACCGGTCCATGGCTGTGACACTGGTTTTATTCATTGGTGTTTGTTTGTATAATGTGTTTTTGTCCTTGTCAATTGTTTGGTTATTGGTAAGTTTTGTCAAATAATGTTACATGAAATGACGATAGGAACGATGCTACAAAGCGAAATGTGAATACAAGTTAAATGTTTAACTAAAACACACGCACACTAAGCGCAAGTAGATACGCTCAAATGTGCACTTGTTTTTAAAGCTTAACATAGTTCGCTTTTTTTCAAACGCAAGTGTTGTCCACTAGCTTTAAAGGCAAGTTTCTCGTTTTCTAAAGTTTTGAATTATGTCTGCTATTTTTCAATATCATGACCCGAAAATATACGTTAGCAATCCCTCTTTAAAATTGGGATTTTTTTTTAAATAACTAATTTCATAGGACTGATCATAAACGGTGATAAACTGTAAATATTTATTGGTAAAATAATATAAGATGACAAACTATTAGTTGCATTTTATTGAATTGTGGTATAAATAACATAACTTGTGTAACAGCTTATAGCTGAAGGTTGCGATGACATTAGGCTTTGAAATTATTGCATTACCTTGATGACTCCGTTCGATTAAATTTAGTCGTTTTAAAGCTTAATACAAATTAAATGTTACTATATTTTGCGAATGCTTTTGTGTGTGTACTTCGAAGTTTATGAGGTCCTTACTCGCCAAAGGCTGCATTATTTGAGGACCCGGAGTGTTTCCCGACACTCCTACATAATAAACTCACTAGACTCACTAAACATGGAACTAAGTTTTAATTAAAGCTGCAATTTCATGCTTTGTATGTTATAACTGAACGATATAACCTTTTTTTGGCCTGGTCTTTGCCGTGATGGAAACAGGATTAACCGAATGAAATCCCACCTTTCCGGTATGGTGACCAGCATCCAAACGCACACTCACTGAGATTGAGCTCGGGTAGGCGTGATGTGAAGTGAATGTACCAATCACTTCGCTATCCGGACGTCCTTTTTACGAAGGGATGGTAAGTTCTTTGACTTTTGAACACATCCAACACAAGCAACAGAAAGATTCAATTGTTAGCAAATATTTTGTGGTCAATATTTCTTTTAACATTAAATAACAGGTTAAAAAGTGAAAACATTCTGTTTAAATGATCGTGTGTATGTAAGAGATACTTTGTTATTAGACATTTTTTATTAATACCAGTTAACATTTGTAGCATTGACCTGACTTAAGACACCAATCTTAAGCTCAGTAGTATGTCACGTACTGGTATATTGTGAATTTACCTATACACTATGAAGAATATTGAGCACATATCTTTTGTGACTTTACTCAGGCACTCAGAACACGTTGTACACAAGTCTTATGTGACTTTAATCGCGCACTCTGGAGTATGTTGAACACAGGTCGTGTGTGACTTGACTCGCGCACTCAGGAGAATGTTGAACACGGGTCTTATGTGACTTTACTCGCGCACTCAGGAGAATGTTGAAAACATGTCTTATGTGACTTTACTCAGGCACTCAATAGAATGTTGAACACATGTCTTGTTTGACTTTACTCGCGCACTCAGGAGAATGTTGTACACATGTCTTACGTGACTCTACTCAGGCACTCGGTAAAATGTTGAACACAGGTCTTAGGTGACTTTACTCGCGCACTCTGGAGTATGTTGAACACATGTCTTGTGTGACTTTACTCGCGCACTCAGGAGAATGTTGAACACAGGTCTTATGTGACTTTACTCACGCACTCAGAAGTATGTTGAATACAGGTCGTGTGTGACTTTACTCGCGCACTCTGGAGTATGTTGAACACATGTCTTATGTGACTTAACTCGTGCACTCTGGAGTATGTTGAACACATGTCTTATGTGACTTTATATAGGCACTCTGGAGTATGTTAAACACAGGACTTATATGTCTTTACTGAGGTACTCAGGAGTATGTTGAACACAGGTCTTATGTGACTTAACTCATGCACTCTGGAGTATGTTGAACACAGGTCGTATTTGACTTAACTAAGTCAATTGAGAGAATGCTGAAGACAGGTCTTATGTGAATTTACTCAGGCACCCAGGATTATGTTAAACACAGGCCTTATGTGACTTTACTCAGGCACTCAGGGGTATGTTTAACACATGTCTTATGTGCCTTTACTTAGGCACTCTTGACTATGTTGAACACATGTCTTATGTGACTTTACTCATGCACTCGGTAGAATGTTGAACACATATCGTATGTGACTTCACTCAGGCACGCTGGAGTATGTTGAAAACAGGTATATTGTGACTTTACTCGCGCACTCTGGAGTATGTTGAACACATCTTAGGTGATATTACCCAAGCACTCTGGAGTATAGTATACACATGTCTAATATGACTTATTTCAGGCACTCAGGAGTATGTTTAACACAGGTCTTATGTGACTTTACTCAGGCACTCTGGAGACTGTTAAACAGGTCTTATGTGACTTTACTGAGGCACTTAGGAGTAAGTTAAACACATATCGTATGTGACTTTACTCAGGCACTCTAGAGTATGTTGAATGCAGGTCTTATGTGACTTCACTCAGGCCCCCAAGAGTATGGTGTACACAGGTCTCATGTGACTATACTCAAACATTCTCGAGAATGTTGAACACATATCTTTTGTGACTTCGCTCAGTCACTCGGGAGTATATTGAAGAAGGTCTTATTTGACTGTACTCATGAATCGGGAGTATGTTGAACACAAGTCTTATGTGACTTTACTCAGGCACTCTGGATAATGCTTAAGACAGGTCGTATGTGACTTTACTAAGGCACTCTAGAGAATGTGGAACACATGTTGCATGTGACTTTACTCAGGCACTCGGTAAAATTTTGAACACCGGTCTTATGTGACAATACTCATGCACTCTGTAGTATGTTGAAAACAGATCTTATGTGAGTTTACTCAGGCACTCTGCATTATGTTGAACACAGGTTTTATGTGACTCTACTCAGGCACTCTGCAGTATGTTGAACACAGATTTTATGTGACTCTACTCAGGCTATCTAGGCTGTGTTGAAAACATATCTTATGTGACTTAACTCAGGCACTCTGGAGTATGTTGAACACATGTCTTATGTGACTCTAATCAGGAACTCTGCAGTATGTTGAACACAGGTTTTGTGTGACTATACTCAGGCACTCTAGGCTGTGTTGAACACATATATTATGTGACTTAACTCAGGCACTCTGGAGTATGTTGAACACATGTCTTATGTTACTTTACTCAGCCACTCAGGAGTATGTTAAACAACGGTTTTATGTGACTATACTCCGGCACTCAAGGCTGTGTTGAACACATGTCTTATATGACTACTCAGGCACCCTGGGGCAGGTTGAACACATGTCTTAAGACACTCAGGATTATGTTGAACACACTACCTATGTGACTACTCAGGCACTCTGGAGTATGTTGAGAACAGGTTGTATGTGATTTTACTCAGGCACTTAGGGGTATGTTGAAGACAGGTCGTATGTGAGTACTCAAGCATTCTGGGGTATGTTGAACACATGTCTTAAATCACTCACGAGTATGTTGAAAAAAAAGTATGTGATTACTCAGGCAACCTGGACTTTGTTGAACAAATGTCTTATGTGTTTATACTCAGGCCCGCTGGGGTATGTTGAACACAAGTCTTATGTGACTATACTCAGGCACGCTGGGGTATGTTGAACACATGTCTTTTGTGACTACTCAGGCACGCTGTGGTATGTTTTACACATGCCTTATGACACTTAGAAGTATGTTGCACACAAGTCTTATGTGACTATACTCAGGCAAGCCGGGGTATGTTGAACACATGTCTTATGACACTCAGTAGTATGTTAAACACATGTCTTATGTGACTATACTCAGGCACCCTGGGGTATGTTGAACAAAGGACTTATATGTCTTGACTCAGGTATTCCAGAGTATGTTGAACACAAGTCTAATGTGAATTTACTCGGGCACTCAGGAGTATGTTTAACACAGGCTTTATGTGATTTTACTCAGGCACTCAGGGGTATGTTTAAAACATGTCTGATGTGCCTTTACTCAGGCACTCTTGACTATGCTGAACACATATCTTATTTGACTTTACTCAGGCACTCGGTAGAATGTTGAACACAGGTCTAATGTGAGTTTACTCGCGCACTCTGGAGAATGTTGAACACAGGTCTTTTGTGACTTTACTTGGGCACTCTGGAGAATGTTCAACACAGGTCTTAGGTGATATTACTCAGGCACTCTGTGGTATGTTATACACATGTCTAATATGACGTTATTCATGCACTCTGGAGTATGTGGAACACAGGTCTTATGTGTCTTTACTCAGGTACTCAGGCGTATGTTTAACACAGGTCTTATGTGACTATACTCAGTCACTCTGGAGACTGTTAAACACAGGTCTTATGTGACGTTACTGAGGCACTCAGGAGTAAGTTAAACACATGTCTTTTGTGACCTTACTCAGGCAGTCTTGAGTATATTGAATGCAGGTCTCATGTGACTTCACTCAGGCACCCAGGAGTATGTTTAACACAGGTCTTATGTGACTTTACTCAGACACTCTGTAGAATAATGAACACATATTTTTTGTGACTTCACTCAGTCACTCGGGAGTATGTTGAACAAGGTCTCATTTGACTGTACTCAGAAATCATCGGGAATATGTTGAACACAGGTCTTATATGACTTTACTCAGGCAATCTGGAGAATGCTAAAGACAGGTCTAAAGTGTCTTTACTAAGGCACTCTGGAGTATGTTGAACACATGTCGTATGTGACTTTACTCAGGCACTCGGTAAAATTTTGAACACAGGTTTTATGTGACTATACTCAGGAATCGGGAGTATGTAGNCTGAGGCACCCTGGACTATGTTGAACACAAGTCTTATGTGACTATACTCAGGCAAGCTGGGGTATGTTGAACACATGTCTTATGACACTCAGGAGTATGTTGAACACATGTCTTATGTGACTATACTCAGGCACCCTGGGGTATGTTGAACAAAGGACTTATATGTCTTGACTCAGGTACTCCGGAGTATGTTGAACACAAGTCTTATGTGAATTTACTCGGGCACTCAGGAGTATGTTTAACACAGGCTTTATGTGATTTTACTCAGGCACTCAGGGGTATGTTTAAAACATGTCTGATGTGCCTTTACTCAGGCACTCTTGACTATGCTGAACACATATCTTATTTGACTTTACTCAGGCACTCGGTATAATGTTGAACACAGGTCTAATGTGAGTTTACTCGCGCACTATGGAGAATGTTGAACACAGGTCTTTTGTGACTTTACTTGGGCACTCTGGAGAATGTTCAACACAGGTCTTAGGTGATATTACTCAGGCACTCTGTGGTATGTTATACACATGTCTAATATGACGTTATTTATGCACTCTGGAGTATGTTGAACACATGTCTTATGTGTTTTTACTCAGGTACTCAGGCGTATGTTTAACACAGGTCTTATGTGACTATACTCAGGCACTCTGGAGACTGTTAAACACAGGTCTTATGTGACGTTACTGAGGCACTCAGGAGTAAGTTAAACCCATGTCTTTTGTGACTTTACTCAGGCAGTCTGGAGTATATTGAATGCAGGTCTCATGTGACTTCACTCAGGCACCTAGGAGTGTGTTTAACACAGGTCTTATGTGACTTTACTCAGACACTCTGGAGAATGATGAACACATATCTTTTGTGACTTCACTCAGTCACTCGGGAGTATGTTGAACAAGGTCTTATTTGACTGTACTCAGGAATCATCGGGAATATGTTGAACACAAGTCTTATGTGACTTTACTAAGGCTATCTGGAGAACGATAAAGACAGGTCTAAAGTGTCTTTACTAAGGCACTCTGGAGTATGTTGAACACATGTCGTATGTGACTTTACTCAGGCACTCGGTAAAATTTTGAACACAGGTTTTATGTGACTATACTCAGGAATCGGGAGTATGTAGAACACAGGTCTTATGTAACTTTACTCAGGCACTCTGGAGAATGCTTAAGACAGGTCTTATGTGACTTTACGAAGGTACTCTGGAGTATGTGGAACACATGTCGTGTGTGACTTAACTCAGGCACTCGGTAAAATTTTGAACACAGGTTTTATTTGACTCTACACAGGCACTCTGCAGTTTGTCTAACACAGGACTTATATGTCTTTACTGAGGTACTCAGGAGTATGTTGAACACATATCTTATATGACTAAATTCAGGCACTCTGGAGTATGTTGAACACATGTCTTATGTAACGTTACTCAGGCACTCAGGAGTATGTTGAACACAGGTTTTATGAGACTATACTCAGGCACTCTAGGCTGTGTTGAACACATGTCTTATGTGACTACTCAGGCACTCTGGGGTATGTTGAACAAATGTCTTAAGACACTCAGGATTATGTTGAACACACTACTTTTGTGACTACTCATGCACTCTGGAGTATGTTGAGCACAGGTTGTATGTGATTTTACTCAGACACTCAGGAGTAAGTTGAAAACAGGTCTTATGTGACTACTCAAGCATTCTGGGGTATTTTGAACATATGTCTTAAAACACTCATGAGTATGTTGAAAAAAATACGTATGTTATTACTCAGGCACTCTGGACTATGTTGAACACATGTCTAATGTGTCCATACTCAGGCACGCTGGGGTATGTTGAACACATGTCTAATGTGTCTATACTCAGGCACTCTGTGGTATGTGGAACACATGTCTTATGGCGCTCAGGAGTATGTTAAACACACGTGTTATGTGACTATACGCAGGCACGCTGAGTTATGTTGAACACATGTTTTATATGACTACTCAGACACGCTGTGGTATGTTGAACACATGTCTTATGACACTCAGGAGTATGTAAAACACAAGTGGTATGTGACTATACTCAGGCACGCTGGGGTATGTTGAACACAAGTCTTATGTGACTATACTCAGGCACGCTGGGGTATGTTGAACACATGTATTATGACACTCAGGAGTATGTTGAACACATGTCTTATGTGACTTTACTCAAGCAAGCTGGGGTATGTTGAACACATGTCTTATGGCACTCAGGAGTATGTTAAATACCTGTCTTATGTGACTATATTCAGACACTATGGAGTATGTTGAACACAAGTCTTATATGACTACTCAGGCAATCTGAAGTATGTTGAACACATGTCTTATATGACTATACTCAGACACTCTGGAGTATGTTTAACACAGGTCTCATGTGACTTTACTCCGACACTCAGGAGTATAATGAACACAAGTCTGATGTGACTACTAATGCACTCTGGGGTATGTTTAACACATCTCTTACGACACTCAGGAGTAAATTGAACACAATACTTATGTGACTTCTCAGGCACTCTGGAGAATATTGAACAATTGTCTCATGTGAAATTACATTCCTGAACGCGATGAAGTGTTATAACCAATATCATTTATCGAGACATTACTTAACGTTAAGACGTGTTATAGCCAATGGCGTTTATTGAAACATTCCTTAAAGAGACGAAGTGCTATAACCAAAAACGTTTATCATTACATTTCTAAACGTGAGTAAATGCAACGACCAATGTCGTGTATAATGACATTCCCTAACGTGATAAAGTGTACTAACAATGGCGGTTATAATGACATTCCTAAACTTAATGAAGTGTAATAACCATTCGAGTGTATAATGACATTCATAAACGTGATGAAGTGCAGTTTATACTCTATTTGAATTAAAAAAAAATAATAGTTCGTTTCAAAATAGGTAAAAAAAGCTATTTCTGAGCAAGTAATGCCTACAATCCTCACAAAATATGTGAACATAGGTAACACACGACTGAAGTTATTGAAACATGAGTTTCATGTGCTTAACATACCATGTACTGAACGTCATGTACTGACGCTTTAAAGTTCAACAATATAGTACACAAAGCTCAAATTTCAATGTTTGTCAGACATTAAATAAAACATGAGCACCAGCTAACATTGCATTGACAAGTTTGTAAACTGTTAGATCTTTATTTACAAAATGCATTTTCTTCTCACACTATTCTAATTAACAAAACACATCAATCATATTCCAAATACATTAAATTGTAATTAGTGAAAATAAGTGGTTTAAAATGGGTGGGGTTATTGTCGGGTGCCGATAACAGACCCATCCTAACGACACGCATATTGGGGGATTTTGTCCTGATGACTCGTTCTTTTGGGGCTCTATGTCACATGCGATTATTTATCTCGCCAGTTCTATTTTGAGACGATCGTAACCAATCAATATATAAGAAAAGTTCCAAAAACACATTAGTATTTACTAGCAGAAACTGGCAGGAAACCAGTTCTCACGCTTGTATAGGTTTAAATGTCTTCCTTTTCCTTTTCCCACAGAATTTTTTTTTTTTTTGGGGAGGGGGGGCTAACATTGTTTTCAAATACCAAAAATAATGCCATTTTTATTTGCAAATAATTAAATCATATGCCGTAATAAGCAACTCTTACCATTTTAATGCGAAAATTAGTGGAACATAAGGTAAAGACTTTGTTAAACTCGTAAAATGATAACCGAATGTTGTGTGGTTAGAATCAAAATGACAAAGTGTATGCAATGTATTTATATTAGCTCATGTCTATTTATACCTGATTTCATGTAGTGGAAAACCAGTATCCACCGAGGCAAGAAGAAAAGACCGTCGATGAGCTGTTTAAATTATTAAATGTAAATGAAAGGGAACAACTTTGAACAAACCACTGAAAAGTGAATCAGCAGTTGCTCCACTTTGAATGCACAGCACTTTGAATGCAAAGGTTACCGTTGGTTTTGGGAATTGATTTACTACACAATTAAGTTCATGATCTTTAAATGGGTTTACACATGCTGTAATGGTATAAATCAAGTGTATTAAACGTTTATAAAAATGAACACGTTTTGAAAGCAACATCATTTGACTTACTGGCGTATTGGATGTCAACCATGAATAACGATGAAAAAGACGAAGCATTTTTGCTTTGGTGGGACCTGAAATTTTGTGTGTCGTGATAAGAAAAAAACAACAACTATAACTATTTAAATTGTATTTAATTAATCAGTGGTTAGTGGCCTACTCACTTCATAAATCGCTCAGACATAGATTTAAAACCTTATCGGTGCGAGTGGCAAGCCTCTGATAACATCTGGACCTCGATTCATTGTCCATGGAAAATTTTACCGCAGAAAACGATTGTACTCGCTTGTTGTTGTGCATGATTGACAAATTACGAGATAAATATTTGGGTTCGTCACACGCAATCACATGGTTTAAGGCACTGGAAGATATCGTCGACGACATATTAGATATGAAAATTATGAAAGCGCGCTCTTATTAAGGGGCGAACTTGCGAAACGAAGGCTTAAGAAGTACATGACAGACGGCGGCATATAATTTTACACCAACGATAACCCACCTAAGAGTAATTATGTGGAATGAATGTGAAGAACTTCGAAAGAAAAGTGTATCATATGATAACATGTAATTTGCAAAATGTTGTCGCTTGTGGAATTGTGCCTCATGAAGTTAACAAAATCAATAAGGCAGACGTGTTGGAGCATCTATACTTTGAGAAATCGCTTTAATTTTTGAGTAGCAAACCTGTGTTTGTGTATAAAAAGAAGACATAGTGGGCATCCGCTTAAGCAAAAAGCCATTTCAGACAGAATATCGAGAACAGTTTACCACAACGGTGTTTAAATGTACGATATATTTTGAAGCAAGTAATACCTTTTGTACAGTTTGAACAATTTAAAAGGCGATCATAGCTAGGGGGTGTTTGGTTGTTAATACATGTACTTCCGAACTTCAAAAGAATAATAAATATAAAAAACAACTTGTTTATGGGGCGCATTGTGACAAGGCAAAGGCGGAACAGCAATATTTAATTTTTTGTCAAGTTGCAGGGATTTCCTAACACATTTAACATCTGATTGAATGCGACGGATGTCAGAAACATCAAGGTAAGCACGTCTTGAATAAAATGGAGTGATATGTATACATTACACGTGACGAAAATGCATCTACCTTTCGGATAATGAAGTGTATTGATTTACGGCGAATTTGAGTTCTCCGTTAAATTAACATGGACAGTGGAAGATAGCGATGGTGGAATTTTACAGGTATCTGCTGAACAAGGTGTGTTTGAAAATAAAGCTATATAAAGAAGTTCCACTGCTTTTTGTGTGTGGGTGCAATAGACGCTGTAGACTATACAGAAGTAATTGACGACATGAATGTCATTTCGCGAAATATAAGGGTTAATCCAGAAGTCGTTTACGGCCATTATAAAATTCTTGACAACACATGCGCTTTGTACCAAACAACGAGGTTAACTTTATATTTGTCAGCATCTTGAGCGGTTTCTTCATCTTTAATTCGGACAATATCATAGTATGACTTTGATGGACATAAGAGTACTGTAACCGTGTTATAGAAGTGTCATAAAAAGCAAGTTTATTACATGACTTTTCTTATATCATTAATTTCTCTTTCAATATTGAAGTGGTTTCAAGGAACAATTATCTATTTACAGAAAGTATTTAAGAATATTAATTTTTTGTTGATTACATTTTCCCATATGCACACACTTGCACGCAGGCACGCATACACACACATACATATACACACAAACACACACACATATATATACACACATACAATTACCATATCTTAATAACCACGACAAATAACAATAAAAAAAAGTTAACAAGACCAGTTACTGTATATTATACTGTATGAAACAAGGTAGACGTCCCAACAGAATGTTTTGAGAGTTTTTATGTAAGGCCGTTAGGCCGTTAGAGGCGATACTAGCACCAACCCATTCAAATTCGAGAACTGCTCCATCTAGCAAATGGCGATTTACTGAGACGACCTAGCGGCAGGAGGAAACCCGCTTCAGCTAGATTCCAGTTCGACCAGCAGCACGATGTGCGTCTATACGAATTCACTGATGGCAAATGGTAAGTGGAGAAAAGACTGATATTATTCACTTGCTTAAATGTTTGAGCGCATTCCGCAAGTCCCAGGAATCAAAATATGAGTTTGGCATGTATACGTGAAAGCGTTCTGGAGACTTGACAAGTACACTCCTCTATGCATCCTCTTTGTAGGAGCAAATACGAGCACCATAACTTCACGAGAGCGTATAACTATTGCGATCCCCATTTGCATAACGGCGATGACAAACTGTATTTTCCATCACTGGAAACTGCACATCTACAAGCTGAACAGCAAAATCCTGAGAAGGTTGCGTTACAGTTCCTCGCGTGTAGCCCACTCCGTGTGTCTTCAATGTTTGGTACATAACAGTCATCTATTTAACACGCAAAACAGATAGTGTTACGGCAGCAAACTATCTACACTAAACGACGAGTATAATAAAACGAGTCCGTTTTTATTTATGTGTGGACCTGTTTCATGTAAAATATCTCACGAAAACAATTACTTAATACTTTAAGTATGCTGACCCGTATTAGTCGTTCAATTCATATGGATAAGTATTGAAATACCCGGTAGACCATATGAAACAGGGTGTTTAGCAAACAAAAGCAAAACATTCGATAACTGCTATTGATTTGCAAACAATTATATCATGGTGAATACATGGATTTCCACTCAAACTCAACATTGTCATTATTTATTGTATTCTTTCAGCAAAAATGTAAGATTTGAGATTGTTTCCACTGAAATGTCAAGTAATGAAAATATAAGACAAATCGCAATAGTATTTTAACAATTTCATCCGTTTACCTGTGCCAGTTACTTTTCCTAAAACACAAAAACGCGTTTAGAATATTCACAAACATGTGTTTTCCTAAAGCACTAATGCAAAACATAAAAAAGGCATTTGTTGCTTTCGATGAATGGTCAAATTAAACTCGTGGTTATATAAAACTTATATTTTAACTCGTGGCTACGAAGCTCATGACTATTTTCTATAGAATCACTCGTTAGATAAAATTCGATCAAACACCGAAATAAAAAATATTCTCTATATACTCAAAGATTGACGGATTAACAAATATTCAAAATCCAAAAAGGAATACGTAGAACTAAGAATTAACGTTTTGGTTTCTGCATACAATCTTCTGCATATAATCTCATGTTATCCCTGACGTACCTCATTGACAACCAGCGTAAAGAATCTAATTAAGTCTGTCCGTGTAGCTGCATCGATGTTGTTATTCAATGGCTTAAACCTGACGAAAAACGTTAGTCTCGAGTCACAACATTTAAGTTCAGTTTGTGTAGTTATCAATTATTCATATGTGATATTCGTATATAAGATGTGTAAACTAAAAAACATTACAGATGTATATCGTAGGCCTCAAACAGTCGTAATTGTTGTATTCGTTTTTCGATAAGATCACGTTAACCTAGATTTCAATGCGATGAACCAGCGTAAACATGTATGGAAAAAAAGAAGAACGAGCATTAAAAGCAAAGATAATTCTTGTTTAAGGCTTCCTTGTGGTATTTATGGAAAAATATATAATATAAAATATTTCGGTAATTTAAAATCGGTAATTGGCTTTTTGAAACATTGAAAATTAACTATGATATGATTATATGATGTATTGATTTAAATAAACGTTACATTTGTTGGTTTTGACAGTTTAAATATTTTCTATCCACTCGTAATTACAGATAATGAATATAAGTAGATTAAAACAGTTATCATACTTACTTATCAAAAGCCCCTTTATCTATGAAAATAATAAGCATGACAGCGGCCCCCTTCAGCTCGTCAGATAAAGCTCGTCTGATTCGTAGCTTTCTCGAAGTGTAGTTGACCCGGTCGACCGTGTTGTTTGTAACTCAATAATGTGGTCACAACAGCGCATAATGAAATACAAATAAACCTCGCTCGAAGAAAACGGGGCTTAATGCATGTGCGTAAAGTGTCGTCCAATAATAACCTGTACAGTCAGCACACGCTAATCATGGACGAAACTTTCCGCTTTTATCGTATTTTTCGTTTAAAGGCAGTGTCGTCTTAGCTTAAATCCAGTTAAGGCGAGAAGTGCCGTTCCTGATTAGCCTGCGCGCACTACACAGGCTAATCTGGGACGACACTTTACGAACATGCATTTAACCCCGTATTGCCAGAGCGAGGCTCAAATTTAATGATTGTAATTGACGATACAGCCACATACGAGGTGCCGCAGGCAAAATAAAACATCAATGATTTTAACCAATATTCAATAAATACATTTACTAATGTATTATGCCTAAGTTATATGTTACAATTCAATAAAATAAAGGGAATTTGATTGTGTGTCCTAGTTTCTTGTAAGCAAAAATCCCGTTATTGTGGTCAATTAACCATGTCAATTTCGTAAGTCGTCGAATAAACCTATCATTGAATCAAATAATGGTTTTGATCATTGGTGAAACACTTGGAGAAAAATTGTTATACATCATCAACAATTAACTGTTTTTACTCAAACTCACTCAATAGTAGTCTGAAATCTGTCACGCGAAGTTTGTAAATCGTTGCATGATTTCTTTATTTCAAAATGCACATGAATAACGAAAGGCTTGTTAGCACAACCATCAAAACGACATGTCCAGCTTACACAGGGTAGAAGCAAACTTGTTCGTGAATAGCATCATGAAAATCACCACGCTAGTATATAACCAAAGACACTGTCAATAGAAATTTAACAGTTTTAATATCTTACAACGCTACAACAATAAAAAAAAACGTATTACTGTAGGGAATAACAGGCTATTTTAACCTTCATACTACATACTACATTATATATTATATTGATATATCTGTTGAATTGTTCATTCTTAATTTGAAAATATTCAACTTAACTGGGGCTTTAAATATCAAATAACTAGATGTCATCTAGATCTTTAAATCTTTGGAAAAAAAAAAACGATATCATCTTGAGGTACAAACAACGTTTTCGGATTGTATGCATCAATAATACTTTCGGTAAGATAAGTATGATACAGTATGTGATTTTGAAAGGATTTTAAATCGGTCAGCGTTGTTTGTACCGGCAGATTATATTTGTTATTGTTTCTATTTCCAAAATCTAGCACATTTCGGAGTAAGTCAATTTCCATCGAGCGCTTTGTGCTTACCGGATGGAGGAGTAATGTAATCAGAAGCCGCATCGGGATCCACAGGAAGTTCCAGAACTGTTGGCATTGATGTAGTCCGAGCTATCATTGTTGTGTACAAAAGCGTACTGTGGAAAAAAAAACGCATATGTGACATATGGTTGAACACAAATCTGTGGTTTATATTTTTTTACTGCTGGTGTAAAAATAATAACACTTAAATAACCAATTCATTACCATTTTCTAACGACTTGTTATTTTGTGGTAAATGTCATAACATCTCTGATTTGATGATAATAAGACATGATAGT
Source organism: Dreissena rostriformis (assembly GCA_007657795.1). Lineage (NCBI taxonomy): Eukaryota > Metazoa > Mollusca > Bivalvia > Myida > Dreissenidae > Dreissena > Dreissena rostriformis. Next base: position 24,744 of record VMBQ01002836.1, on the reverse strand, counting down.
GTTTGATAAATCGATTTTGCTTAATCATCATCAGCATCATCATCCCGTTGACTGGTGTTGTCGTTGGGGGGAATTGAAAGACGACCTCGACGCGACCTTCTTCTAGTGTGTCAAGGAGCATTGTCTTGCACAGTGAGTCGTGCCTGGTGACGTGTCCAAAACAAGCCAGCTTTCGTCTTTTGACGGTCGCCGAGAGGGGTTCGTGTGGGCCAACAAGTACTGGTGTCATATTTCGGACTTACTCATTCTCCATAGATGAAGAGCACTTGTGTTCAAAAGCCGGTATCATTCGTTATGTGCTCATGTCTTCAAGCCGTACAGTAGGCTGAAGACTACGAGATTATTTTAGAGCCTGCACTTGTTGTGGTGGATAAGCTGATGGAGCTGCTTGTCCACAACCTGCTCAGTATGGCCATGACCCCGGTCGCCATGGTAATTATTGTTCGGACCTCAGCGGTGATGGTGCCATCCTTGGTAAGAGTTGCTCCTAGGTACTTGAAGCTGGTCACCTCTTCCAGCTTCTCGCCCTTCATGCTGATGTCTGCGATGGTGTTGTTTGTGCTACTCATCATGGTCTTTGAATTCTCCTGCTGACCTACATCCCGTATGCTTCTGCTCTTTCAGATAGTATGTTGTTAAGCTCTTGGAGCTCACTGCTGGTGCCACCCATGAGGTAAATGTCATCAGCGACTCTCAGGTTAGAGATGGGTCTGCCACCAATGAAGATAGAGGTGTGATAGTATTTTAGGGTCTCCTGCCTTATATCCTCAAACAGCACGGGAGGAGCGCAGGCATCCTTTATGGACGCTGAATTTGAGTCATCCGTCTGTCCCTCGAGAAGTACTGCGCTGCTCTCGTTTCCGTAGAGTTATTGGGTTACCTGCACCAGCCCTTCGTCCATGTCTAACCTTACAAGAATGCCATAAGCGGTATAGAGTTGTCTAAAAGTTTATGAAGTTGTGGAAGAGCTCACGTTGTTGTTGCAGGTGTGTCTCAATGATGACTCTGCAGTTGAAGATCTGTTCCACTGTGATCCGTCCAGCTCTGAATTCGTCCTGCTTTTCCGCCATAAAATCATCGGCGTTTCTTTTCAATCAGTTGAGGATGATGCGAAGCATGTCTTTGCTAGGATGGCTGATAAGGCTCATTGTGCGGTAGTTCTGACATTAATTGAGATTGCCCTTTTTCGGTAGGGGTATGACTAGAGACTTAGTCAAATCTCCTGGTCACTTATTCTCCTTCCAGATCGTTTTGCACAGTGTTGTCATTGCTGTTATCTGTTATTTAAATTGCTAGCCCTGGATATTTCAGTTTCGCCAAGTCGAATTTTCTGAGAGTGTTCTTGGTGATGCGCTTTTTCTTTTTTCTTCAGCCTGATGATGGTGAGCACTTACTCGTGGTCACTGCCGATGTCTGCGCCAGGAAAATATATTGCGTTCGCCTTATTGATGCTGGACTTGAACCGCTGCGGTGCCAGTAAGAAATCGATTTGATTTTTTACTTGCCCGTTTGGACCATGGCAGGTTGCTGTTCTGGAAGGTTTGTATGGGTGCAGCGTGTTGGGCAGGGTGAGTTTGAGAATACTGGCGATCACAAGAGGCCTCAGTCCTTTGTCGCTTATCTCTTCTTTGCCAATTATGCCTACTGTCCCTGATAAATCGTTCCATGCGTATTGTCCAACATCGGCGTTCCAATCGCATTGGACTATGGGAATAAGCTTTGATTCGCTCTAACTCTTCATACAACTGTTCAATGTCCTCGTCATCGTAGCCCGATATTCGTGAGAAGACCTGATTGATGGCTATGTCATTAAGTTTCGCTGAGATACGGATGCAGATTAGCCTGCCGGAGACGGGGGTGCAACTGATAAGGCTGTTGACTACTTCCTTCCTAGCGATGAAAGCATCCACGTTGCGATGAATAAAATTCTCCCCGCTGAACCATACCTTGTACCCTTCGTCTGTTGATGTTATTTGTGAAGCCTTGCCACATGTCCTCGGTTAGTCCGGTGATGTCCCAGCGGTAGCGCTTCAGCTCGTGCGTCAGTTCGTGGATTTTGCCGCACGCATGGAGTGTTAAAAAATACGTTCCATGTTTTTATGTTTGTTCCCTTTGTTGACAGCTTGATCGATGTCGTAGCTCCACTAGTTTCAGAAGAAGCGATGAGTTAAAGTACAGTTTATCGCTCGGTAGAATTCATCGACCGGAATTAATAAAACACTCTGTTACCTATAGAGTATATATTCTGCTTTCATTATATTACAATTTTTATAAGGCGCATATGCTCATATTAAGGGGTTAATTCTAAAAGGACTATGTCATTTTAAAGGACACCAATGGGGCGTCTCATTTACGAAATAGTTATTCAACAAAAAATATAAAGGCATAAAATAACGGATACAACAGTCAACAACCTATATATAATACAATAATAGTGCATGCATTTTGATATAAAGATTGTATAACCTGTATGTTTGGCACTGTTTTTTGTTTTTTTTACATTTTGACGTCATTATTGTGAGTATGCTATAAATCCACGGGTTGGACAAGGCTATTAACCAATATATCGCAGTATGTTTAATTGCTTTATACCGCCATTTCTTCAAGTCATGAGTTCGCCACCCATATGTTTTTTTCTGACGTTTTGCTTATTTGTTTCTATGAATTACTCGTGTTGTCTTATAATTTATTCGTAATGAATGAATATGTTTTATTATACTGAATAAATTACAGTGTTTTTCTTGCCATCGTCCCCTTTAAAAAAGTGAATCAAATATATGATTGAAAACCAAGTAAAGTTTACAGATGTTTATAAATCGATGATACATAAATCCCAATGCGATACCTTTCATTGTGTTCTAATCTAACCTAACAAACTATACGCCGCGTTCAAATACCCTTGCTTCAGTATAAAATCGACTTGTACTTACAGAAATCACTTTTCCGTCCGACAATACTTCTTCCCGGTAAATCATGTCTTGCGTTGAAGACATGTATATTGCTGTTGCCTGAATTAAAAACAAAGTAATGAATTTACTCCATGTACGCAATTATTTGTTATTTGATGTTATTCGTATTTTTAGAGAAACGAATATGAAAGGTACATATATTTAGTCTCAATCTTACACAGACAGACAGACAGACTGACAGACAGACAGACAGTTTATTCAGACTTATACATAAGTACATCGTCTTAATACACAAATATACACATTATTTTCTGTCACGTGAATTGGTATAACAACATAACATTACATAACATAAATGGTCATTTAAGAATTCAAATATAAATAAACACAATCAAACTGCATAAATACGTAAATTCTATCAAAGCGGTAATGAAATTTATAAACAGCATTATTAAGAATTGAATTCTTATAGCAAAAGCTTCTTTTATATATTTACATACATTTGAAATAACTGATTTGTCACATGAGACTAATAACTTGTGAAATTTATATACAGATGGGTTAATATAAAATATACGACTTATATCTTTTTTCCTTAAATCAGTGTAACAGCGGCATATACATATAAAATGATATTCGTCTTCTAAATCAAAGACATTACAACATAAACAATAACGTTCATTTCGTGGTATGTTATTTCAGGCGTATCTGCCAGTTTGTATACTCAACGGATGTGCAGAGACTCTCAATTTTACAAAAAAATAATCGAAGACTTCTAGAAAGTAAATCTAAATATGTTTCATATTCCAAACAGCTTTTAAAAACTTTATACATATCTAATACAGTACTATTATTCATTTTACCGTACCACTATTGTTTAAAATCGTCGACAAGTCTACATTTGAACTCGCTAATAAAACTATTAACCTGTACAACGTTTGGATTTTCAAATACATAACCGAATCCAAAATTATTTAACATGTTCTTGACATTTGAGACCCAGTTTGTATAACCTTTATTACAATCGCTCAAGGCTTGTTTGTACACAGTTTGCATAATGATATTTTCATTGTTCATAACTTTAAACCAATATTTAATAATTTTANCCCATATTTCAGATGCATATAAAATAATTGGTACCACTAAGGAGTCGAACAGAGAAAGTTTTGTTTTAATATCCAGCTTAACTTTGCTAAAAATGGACGATAAATGGTTGTAAGCTTTTAAGGCTTGTTCATTATTTGCCTTAATTGCTTTTGATATATTACCAGTGTATTGTAGTTTTAGGCCTAAATAACCAAATTCATCAACAATTTCAATAGCCTGTTGATTTATATTCCATCTAAATGTACAATTACTTTTCCTTTTTTCGAATATGCAAATTTTAGTTTTGTTAATATTAATTTTTAATCCCCATGTACATGAGTATTGGTAGATAGAATTTAATTGCAATTGTAGACTTTCTGGATTAGTGGTAAATAATGCAATGTCTTCAGCAAATAACAACATAAATATAGATAATAAACGTACATCTTTTTCAGTAAAACTATTAAAATCAAAACAATCATTAATGTCATTAATGAATAAAATAAATAATAAAGGTGATAGTGACAATAAGAAACTCTTAGCTTTGTGCAAAACTCTAATGAATGGCATCGGCTTATTTATATCAAATCAGTTCATGCAGATCTGCAAACTTTGTAACCTCAGAACGGGAAGCCTGATTATCCACAAGTTGTGTTATTGTACTGCTATTGAAGCCGAACGTGAGAAATTGTGGACACTTTTACTTGAGAGTTGTGGAATTGAAGACATTAAACGCTTCATCCATATCAGTGCCATTGAGCAATGTGTGAAAATATTAAAGTTGGGCTCTGAAACATCTCAGAAGCATTTTTTGCACCTTGGTATTGCCGTCTCAATTTGCAAATTGCTACATTAATACACCGATGATGCTGCCAGTGATTAGAAACATGTCCAGATGTTTTATGTTATAAACACATGTTTAATCATGCGGCATTCTGCTAATTAGTGTTTATTAAAATGGCTATGATTATATGCTGTTCTTATCTGTTTTCTCTTATATGTGTGTGTATGTGTGTGAATGCTTTATTCTGTCATCAATTTTAAAATTGTATTCAATATTCATTCTTTTAAGTTGAATAATCTATTCATGTTCTTTGATAGACAGGTTTTTGTATGTCAGGTTTATTGTTTATTTAATGTTCTTTCTGTGTCATTTTTATTGTCAATCGTCGCACTATTGTTGTTTGTATACATGTTAATGTACTAATATACATGTATAATTATCTATTGTATATATTAATGATGTAAATACATGTTGTAAATGTGTTATGCTCTCCATGAATAGAGGAAATAAAGAATGTATGTATCTATCAATGCAGTTATGTACACGTTTTGCAAATCCAGTACATATCCATATACGGTAATTATTCTATTATCACACACACACTTAATTACCCTAAGGGCACCATTTAAGTAGATTTCTCTAGATAAAAGGCCGTCGTAACGGACTATATCAGTGCAACAAGTCTATATAAAGAGTCTGAATGTTCGATTGTGTAGATCACATTTACTTTCATTTATTATTTAAATTTAATTTATTTCATGTAATATAATAATAATAAATTTACATTTATTTAAGTTATTTTACAAATATGAAAAATGCTCAACAAGGAACTGTAAAAATTCCCTTTTTTATGCTCTTTTTTGTTATATATTGAGAAAATGAATGTTAATAACACCTGGTTTACTTTGTATAAACTGTGCATGAAAATAGTATTAGCTTTCGATAACAAAAATCAAATAGTATTGTTAGTAAAAAATATATTATTAATAATATTCGTCCTCGGTGGTTATATATTTGAAACGATAGCTTGCATAAGAAAATGTCGACCATGACTATGTTTAACAATTAAACTAAAATACTAGATTGGAAAACATTTGTTGAATAATACAAGTCGTGTCTAGTTGTTTTACCTACGAGTAAATGATTGCTAAGAAAAACAACTCGTGGCGACATTGCGCGAGCTTTCAAAGTGAGTTAACTCCCATTATGGATATTATCGTAATAAGTAATAATCTTCCGTTTTGTACGATCGATAAAATATATCGTTCCATTTTGATATAAAACAAAAATAATAAACAAATTAGAACAAATATTAATCCATTGACATATTTATTAAATACCTAGTAAAGAAAACAACTAAATTATATAGTATTTGGTATTAGTTGTTACTTTACGTACGGAGAGAAACAATGTTTTATCCCAATGTTTCTGCTTATAAAAGTGTAAAGTAAAAATAATTTTTGAACTATCATCTTGATAAACGCATTTTAATGTAAACAGACCTCAACCTTGGACTCAAGGAATCGTTTGACTTTTATGAATTGCCTTCAATTCTCTGTAAGAAGCTTAGTGAATACGAACCCTGCTGTTTCATGTTTTTGGTAAATGAAGGGTGATCAAATAAACTATACCAAAAGTTTTAGAAACACAGCACATGCTACGAACGGTAGTATACTGCACATGTAATATTCGATACACACAACTCAAGTTACTAATATTAACTAATTCATTTATGGTCGACATGTGGACGCGACTAATGTTTAAGACGTATTGAATGTACTCTATACGCTAGTTAGGATTTGATCTGGTTAAGCTGTTGGGTATAGTTAACGACAACAACGTTATTTTTATACTGACAGCAATGTTATTATTAGACTGTAATGTAGTCGTTTCTGTTAAACATTAAATCATCACATTCCGCAATCGGTTACTCTGCTCTTACTGTACTCCTAGTATTTGAAAAAAAAATATATTTCTGAAAACTAACAAATTCCTCTTCCCACGGCGCCCCCCTCCCCCGCAAAAAAAAACGTTAAATACGTCAAGGTAGTTGTCTCAAGCCTTACTAAACAGAACATATATTTATTTTGTTTCACAGTTCACATTATACATATATTGTGACAACAAGTGAGCATATAGTTCACAAAAAGTTATTTCACAAGTTCGAATGAACAACAATTTGCTTGCATATGTTTAGCAGCTTCCCGTCGAGCAATATAAAAAAAGTCTCGCTCTGTGAAAAGGGGGTTTGATGTATGTGCATTAAGTCTCTAAACTGGATTTTTGTCAAGAAGAGTATTCTTTAAGACGAAAAATACAATAAAAGCGAAAAGTGTCGTTTTCACAGACGGAAGCTCAAACAGAAATGCTGACAAGTGAACAGGGCGATACATCAACATCTTTCTAAAACACATACAATTATTTCTTTTCCAATCATAACTTTGCAGTGTTCGGTAATATGAGCCTCCATAGCTCAGTGGCAGAGCACTAGTCTTGTAAACTAGGGGTCGTGAGTTCGATCCTCACTGGGGGCTGGCAATTTTTAAATTACGTATCACAATCCTTTAACTTCCGTTCTCACATATCTGTTGCAAGCTGTATTTAGTTTTTTTCTTATACATTGTCATAGTTATTCCAATGGTATAATCGTCGGTCCCCCAAATTGTGTTATATGTTGCATCTACATGTTCATTACAAGTGTAGTTGGGGATCCATTACCCGGTACATTTATTCACTTATTACTAAAGTTAATAAGTTGGGTTTAATACAAATACGCTAAAAAATTACAATTCATTGAATACCTGCATATTTAATTTTAATGTAAATTGTGCCATTTTAACTTGCTAAATGAGTACACAGTTCTTTTTTAAACGTAATAAATGGTTAAAAACTGAAATACTTGGAAAAAATACAAGCCCCCAGTGAGGATCGATCTCACGACCCCTAGTTTACAAGCTCTGCCACTGAGCTATGGAGGCGCCCATTACTGTCCATTCAAAAGGACACGTTTGTTCATGATAACCACACTTACTTTTCATTCTCGTGAGGTCATAGGGGCTAAACACGTGATAGTCAAGATGCGACGTCCATGCCGAGACAGGTATTTTTCGCCTCTGAAAGGTTGATTGTCTTCGATAAAAATAGATTCGCCGTGTCTATGTTCAGCAGCTTCACATTGAGCAATGTAAAAGAACCTCGCTCTGTGAAAAGGGGGTTTCATGCATGTGCGTAAAGTGTCGTCCCAGATTAGCCTTTGAAGTCCGCACAGACTAATAAAGGACGACACTTTCCGCCTAAACTGGATTTTCGTCAAGAAGAATCTTCCTTTAAACGAACACAAATAATATCGGAAAGTGTCGTCCCTGATTAGCCTGTGCGGACTGCACATGCTAATCTAGGACGACACTTTACGCAAATGCANCTACCCCCCCCCCCCCAAAAAAAAGTAATATGTTTCCTCTACATGTTCATTACAAGTGTAGCGGGGCATCCATAAACCAATGTTTTTATTCACTCAGTACATAGGGTTATATATTTAGTAAGGTTAATCATATACGCGACACAAATTTAAAATTCTATGAATGCCTGCATATTTAATTTAAATGGAAAAGGTCCCATTTTAACCTGCTTAATGCGTACACAGTTCTGTTTTTAAACGTATTAAATGGTTTTAAACTGAAATTCACGAAACAAAAATTGCAGCCCCCAATGAGGATCGAACTCACGACCCCTAGTTTACAAGACTAGTGCTCTGCCACTGAGCTATGGAGGCTCACTTCGGTCCGCACAAGCTAATCAGGGAACTCTTAACGCCTAAACTAGATTTTCGCCAAAAAGAGTCTTCCTTTAAACGAAAAATACATAAAGCGGAAAGTGCCGTCCCTGGTTAGCCTGTGCGGACTGCACAGGCTAATCTCGGACAACACTGAACGCACATGCATTAAACACCCTTTTCACAGAGCGAGGCTCATTAAAAGAAATGCTGACACGTGATACGGGCGATACATCAACATCTTTGTAAAACACATTCAATGATATCTTTTCCATTTAGATCTTAAATTACGTATCACAATAATTGAACTACCGTTGTCACATTTCTTTTCCAAACTGTATTTTGTTATTTATTATAAATGTGTCATCGTTATTCCAAGCGTATAACCCGTCTGTCCCCCTGGTATATGTTGCATCTATATGTTCATTACAAGTGTAGTGGGGGATCCATAATCCGATGTTTTTATTCACTTAGTTCTAAAGGTTATATAGTTAGTTAGGTTAATCATATACGCGAAAACAATGTAAAATTCATTGAATACATGCATTTTTAATTTAAATGAAAATGGCCACATTTTAACTTGCTAAATGCGTACAGAGTTCTGTTTTTAAACGTAATCAATGGTTTAAAAATTAAATACGTAAAAAAGGGACAGCCTCAGTCAGGATCGAACTCTCGACCCCTAGTTTAGAAGACTAGTGCTCTGCCACTGAGCTATGGAGGCTAACATTACGCCGATTACTCAAAAGGAAAATTTTGGTGTCTATTACCCACACTTAAATGTGACTCTCATGAGGTCAGAGGGGATAATCACGAGGTAATCAATATGGNTCTTGACATTTGAGACCCAGTTTGTATAACCTTTATTACAATCGCTCAAGGCTTGTTTGTACACAGTTTGCATTATGATATTTCCATTGTTCAGAACTTTAAACCAATATTTAATAATTTTAACAAACCTGTTTACATACAATGGATTTCTACCTAATTCTCCATAAACAGCAACATTACATGTATTTATTTTCACCTGTTACAATCTTTTGCAAAATTTTAAATGTATGCGTTCTATATCATCTGCTAAGTAAAACCCCACACTTCTGAAGCATAATTTAATAAAGAACCCACAAAAGCGTATTTGTGGATAGCTAATCCCTGTTCCTTGTTATTTTACTACGAATTGGCGCTGCGATCACCAAACTTGCTGTTATTTTTTACTTAAAAAAAAAGGCAGAAATTTTGTCTCGGCAAATTTCAAGTCAGCCATCTTGAAAATTTTCAAGAAGACTGTCATCGTCTGTTGTCATTTTAAATGCATATGTGTCCAATAATATACTATTTCTTCATTGCAATTCAGGTATTAGTGATTGAATTGAACCAACTTCGTCGTGTTTTGTCAGTTATTTTGCTGATTTCGACGTTTGGTTCAGTACGAACATTTGCGATCATTTCAACCATGTAATTGCTTTTCATTCGCTCTATTTACCTTCTATATTTAGCTGTTCATTTGTATTGTGATTGGTTTGCCAATAGTCAGGCGAATCTCCACATTGATATCAATTCTTTTTCACGTGTGAGTAGAGTATTTCTTTACTCCATCTATTTGCCATTTTGCCATACAAGTTTCATATTTTTCACCATTATTAGTTCTTATTGATAAGAATTAAAGGTGATACTTAAACTTAATTAAGTAAGAAAGACATTTTAATTCAGAAAATATATCTAGAGAGTGTTCTTCTGTTGTAACTTGTGTTGACCTGTGTTGTACTATAAAAGTCCTTCATAAACGTTCTATTGTTTACCTGTAGTGAAGACAAATAATATTAATTTCTCTAGTTATTATGCTATAAATAGCGAATTTCTAACATTGTATTTTCTCATTAAAATTTAAATATAAAATTTGAAATTATTTTGTTACATTGATTTGTGATTCAATCACACTTAGTTATTAAGTGATAATTTCTCATTTTCAAATAGTCAGTTTGTCAAGAAGATAAATTGTCTATTAACAGTAGTAAACATTGTTCGTGATTGGGTCACAATTTCATTACAAGGGAGGTTCGTACCTTCACTCGTTATCCTTTATTCATTTATAGAGGTTGTGATTATTTAATCATTTCACCTCTTTTGTAGTTTCCGAATTGATTGCCAATTTAAAGTTTAAAGGGGCATTTAACTGTGGAATATTCCCTTGGTTTTTTTTTCTCTGCGTGCACGCGTCATATATTGTGACTTGTAAATATTATACCATTCTCTTGTTGTGTGCTATTTATAGCAATCAACATAACTGATTAATGAAGATTGTTGGTATTTGAATGTGATTTGAATTATCTGTCCAACGATATATTGGAAAGGTTTTTGGTGAATTACCGTAAACTGTAAATTTGTACATGAGCGCACCCATTCGGTATATTACCGTAAATAATTTAATAAATTTAATTATATCATTTTGCGAATTGTGCACGTTGATTTTTTTATTTTTTTTTGTACCAAGTAGTGGAACTAGTAGTTAATTCGTTTTCACCAAACATAATTAAACTAAATACGTAATTTTCCATCATGGCATTCATGGATCGTTCAAAGCGTATTGATGTTGATACTGCATCTGAGGAAGATTTGCAAAAGCTTCCTGGTATTGGTCCCAAAGTGGCCAAATCTATTATAGCATTCAGGGAAATGAACGGAAGCATTACTATTAAGATTTAGCCAACATACCACATATTAGGTCGTCTCCGCTCTTGTGGTCCATGCTCATGTTCAGTAAATCTGAACCTGAACGTCAGTCGCTTCCGAATATCGGTGATTAGGGAGGGACTTATAAAGAGATGGAGAAAGATGAGGTGTTTGAGCAATCTAGTGGAAAAGTAGATGAACCGGTCGCCAATGTGGGCCGAGATGTTATAGATAGGGTGTCGGCAGCTATTGATAGTGCCCCCCCTTCGTGGTCCTCCTTCATCATATGTAAGATCATCTGAGGTTAAGGTGCTTGATCATGGTGCAAGTCCTAAAGAGGCACCGCACATGACGGAGGCAGTGTGGTATAAGGGGTCGGTGGATCAGTCTGCGTCATATCGGACTAGGACATCGACACCTGTGTCATTTGAGCCTAAGTGTGTGCAGTACTAGCCTGCAACTGCAACTCAGCCAAAGGTGGAACTAGGATTGCAGCAAGGGTTATTAAACCATTCTGCTCAAAATAGGCCTGTGACATCGACACCTTATATGTCGATGAACCATGGTATGCATGCTGGCCCATACCAAGCGATGGCTCAAATGCCCATGGCACATGGGACGTACCCGATACAATACCATGCCATGGCACATGGGGCTCCGCCTCAAATGTCCATGGCATCTGGGACCTACCCCGTACAATACCATGCCATGGCGCAAGGGGCTCAGCCTATGCCGTATCAGGTCATGACGCAAGTACCGGTTTCGCAAGGTGGCCAACTGAATTTTGTGTTAATGAGTGGTCAGGGTCAATTTATTGACCCTGTTAACCAACCTCAATTGACATATATATGTCCACCAGGACAGTCAGGTTATGTAACCTCGACACCGGTAGTGCCTGCACCACAGGTAGACAGGAGCGGGGCAAACCCTTGTCTTGTCTCTCAGAATGCTGTTAACGCAACGCGAGGTATGAACGACAATGTTGCAGCACCCTTCGGCCAGAGAGTTTTGCCTCCTGGCCAGAAGAGGCTGCAATCGCTGCCTAAGGCACTGACATATGATGGTCGGGGAAGCTGGCAGGCTTTCCTTACCAAATTTGACAAGTACGCCACTATTTTTGAGTGGGAGGATAGGGAGAAGAGAGACTACCTGTGTCTCTGCTTGACCGTATATGTTGCAAGAATCGATATTAAGATTTTGCATGGGTGCTAGGGAGAAAGAAGCGGGTGAGCTAGTGATAAACCAGAGGTCCGTGTCAATAGAGCAAGCTATTGATTAGCTTAAGTGGGCTATTCATACCCAAGGATTAATGTATGGCCGAATGAAAACGGTCAAGAAAGTTGAATGCGAAGGGCAAATGGAGTAGTCTGAGGTAAAGGTGGCTCAGCAGTATAGGCTAGTTGATAGGATGGTTGTCATAGAAAAGAAAAGTGATATGTTAGAGGAGAAGATGAATATTTTGATGGGGAAGCTTGACCAACTTTTGGCAAGGCCCATCAGAAATGTATCTGCATCTCAATCTAGGAGGCAATGTTTCAACTGTAACGAGCTGGAACATTTCAAACGAGACTGTCCTAAGCTTAGGAGCAGGACACCATCGCCAGCTAGGAACGATCGATGCTTTAGGTGTAATGAGAGTGGTCACATGGCCCGAGATTGCACCAATCAAGCGCCTGACAAGGGAGGTGATACCCAGAAAGAGGGTAGAAAAGTATCTTTCAGTGATTTAAAAGTCACGGGTTCAGTGTAAAGGGTCTAGACCTTATTAATAATAATAAGGGCCCATTGGTGATTATCAGACAGATTAAATCTGACTCGATGTTCCGTGTTAATGCAAGGGTAAACGGCATTGAGGTTCAAGCTGTAGTAGATACGGCGGCTGAGGTAAACTTGGTTTCGGACCGGGTAGTGGCTCAGTTGCCGGAAGCAGTTCCAGTGTTGGAGCATGTTCATATGAAGACTGCAGGAAGAGGTTTGCAGATGAATGGTTCGATTGTGGGACCAGTGAACATCCAGCTGGGTGACATGATTTTTCAAGAGAGGGTCTATGTAGCCCCAATTGAAGATTGCATGTTACTCGGTCTAGATTTTTTGAGAAAACATGGAACCACTGTTGACATAGTGGGCTCTACCATGTGTTTGAATGGCAATGTTGTTCCAATGGCTTACGAAGGGGGTATAATCGAGGCAAGAGTGTTACATGTGACTGTTGCTCGAACGGTTTGTTTTCCACCCAACTCGATGGCCATGGTTAAGTGTTGTCTAAGAAAGCCAATAGGCACCTTTTCATTTGAGGCTGAGTGTGGTGATCTGATAGTGCCTTTGTTGGTCTATGTTAGCAAAGCTGGGCTTAGGCTGCCAATGGTTAACATGTCTGATCACCATGTTAGGCTAAAGCAAGGCACATTGGTGGGAAAGGCAGAAGAGGTACGTCTAGTAAGACCATTGCCCGAGATACTGACCTCAATAAAGGTGGTACGGGAGGCGGCAACATGTGATAAAGATATCACGGTGCCGAATCATCTCGGCGGCCTTTATGATCGTTCAAAGTTAAATTTGAACGATGGGGAAGAGATGCAAGTAGCTGAGTTCTTACGTTAATTTGAGGATGTTTTCGCAAAAATCGAATATGATATAGGGAATTTCAGAGCTGTAGAGCATTGCATTGATACTGGGGAAGCCAAACCCATTAGGCAAACAATGCGTAGAACACCGGTCGCTTTTGTACTTGAGGAAGAAAATTATCTCAAAAAGATGTTAGAGGCGAAGGTGATCCAGCCTTCTAACTCAGAATGGTGCTCTGTACTAGTATTGGTTAGAAAGCGTGATGGGTCGGTTAGGTGGTGTGTGGATTATAGGGGGCTGAACTCAGTCACGGTGAAGGATGTGTATCCTTTGCCATTGATTGAGGTCTGTATAGATATGTTGGCTGGCCAGAAGTGGTTTTCAAAGCTGGATGCTAACTCGGCATACTGGCAGGTTAAGATCAAGGAGTCAGACAGGAAGAAAACTGCTTTCACTACTTAGTATGGGCTATTCCAGTTTGTCCGTATGGCGTTCGGTTTATGCAACGCACCGGCGACATTTTCTCAAGTGGTAGGCTTAGTACTGCAGGGTATGAGCTGGAACAGTGTTCTGGCTTTCCTGGATAACATCCTTGCTATGAACAAAAACTTCGCCGAACATATTCATACACTAAGGGGGTATTTGTCAGGTTGCGACAATACCAGTTAAAGTTAAAACCCAAGAAGTGTGTGCTGTTTCAGCATACCTTGGAGTTTTTGGGCCGTACTGTAGGGCCAGAGGGTCTAGGATTGTCGTCAAATGACGTTAGGGTGGTGGTTGACTGGCCAGTGCCGAACAGTTCTAAGGATTTAGAGCGGTTCCTGGGGCTGGTGAATTACCACCGTATGTTCATACCGAACTATGCCGGTAGATCTATAGCACTGTATGAAGTAATTAAAGACTTCCAGTGTGGGAGGACCAAGATAAGGCTTTTCTTGATCTTAAGGAAGCCTTGGTGTCTGCCCCAATCATAGGACTTCCCAACCGGGAGGATTCTTTTGTGCTCGACACTGACGCCTCTGATAAAGCGATCGGAGGGGTTCTCAGTCAAATCCAGGAAGATGTTTCTAGGGTTGTCTGTTATGGGTCCTATGCACTGACAAAGGAACAGCGACGGTATTGTACCACGCGAAAGGAATTGCTAGCGGTAGTGAGGTTTACACGGCAGTTTCGCCATTACTTGCTAGGCAAACGTTTTTTGGTCCGTACTGACCACAGTAGTCTTACGTGGTTATAAAATTTCAAGGAGCCACAATGGCAGATAGCTAGATGGATGGAGGAGTTGAGCCAGTATGATATGGAAATCGTCCATCGGGCTGGCAAGAAACATGCAAACGCAGACGCTTTGTCGCGAGTGTCGATGGGGAAATCCATTATGAACATGGTGTACCCTTCGATGTTCTGCCATGTGGTGGTTGTCCAAAATGTACTCGAGCAGAGGAAAAATGGGGTGGATTTATCAGCGAGGTGGATACTGTTGTCTCCTTATCACCAGTAATAATCCAAGTGGTTAAAGCTGGGGAGGATTCAGGTGTTGAGAACGCTGATAAAGCCGCCCCAGTTCAGGACCGGGACGTTCAAATAAAAGAACACCAGGGGATGGAGTAGGATGTCCGGTTTATTCGGAAGTGGTTGATCCATGGTACCCAGCCTTCTGAGGGAGAGCTGTTTATAGCAAATGTAGCCTACAAGTTTTATTGGGTTAATCGTTCATGTTTTAAATTGGAGGCTGGTCTGCTTTGGCGGATCGACCCAAAGTCCGATCTTCAGCAACTATTGGTGCCACGGGACTTGCGCCAAGAGATTATGGTCCTGAACCATGATATTCCTATGTCAGGGCATCAGGGAGAGAATCTTACCATTGAGAGGGTTTAGGCAAAGCATTTATGGCACCGCATGTCACATGAAATAGTAAAGTATGTATCGAGTTGCCCACGTTGTTCGGTTTGTAAAAAAACCAACCGTAAGTCTAAGGGTGAGTTGATTACCTTTCACTCAGGTCTCCCAATGGAGAGGGTTCATATAGACTTCCTAGGTCCCTTGCCTTTAACGCAAAGGGGAAATCGGTATATGATGATAGTGGTTGATCAATTCACTAAATGGGTGGAATGTATCCCTTCACCTTCACAGACAGCTGAGGTGACTGCAGAAGCAGTGGTGAATCAAGTGTTCTGTAGGTATGGGATACCCATGAAAATAATGACTGATCGGGGTACTAATTTTGAGAGCCTTTTGTTCACACAAGTGTGTGAATTATTGCACATTCATAAGACCCGAACAACTGCATATCGACCAAGCACCAATGGTCAGATAGAAAGGTACAATCGCACCCTCATGGATGCAGTCCGTTGCTATGTAGGGTCCCGACAGAACACTTGGGACGTAAACTTACCTCAAATAGCGGCGGAAATGCGTTCGGCGGTGTGTAGGAGTACCGGTTTTACCGCAAACCACATGATGCTCGGACGGGAGGTTTACACTCTTGCTGAGTTAATCTATCCATTGCCACCTCATACGGCACAGCCCGTGACTGAGTATGTTCAGGATTTAGAAAAAAGTATGGTATCCGCCCATGAAACTGCTCGGAAGTGTTTGAATGGGTATCAGGCTCACATGGAGCGGGATCATGATGTGCGGTTACACCAGCACACCTATCGAGTAGGAGATCTGGTATATGTGATTAATATGGCAGGAAAAAAGGGCAAGGCTAAAAAGTTGTTGCCACAATGGACTGGACCAGGAGACGTAGTGAGGAAATTCACCGATTTTCTATACCAAGTCCGACTACGGGGAAAAAGGGTCAATGTGAATCATGACCGGTTGAAAGGTTGCAAGTTGGATAACCCTCCGGCATGGGTGGTTCGAGAGCGAGAGAGTTGCGTTCTGATGGAAGATGTGCAAGATAAGCCTGTTTATTGTATGTGTAGGGGAGTTGACGATGGCTCATTTGTGATTGCATGTGATGTATGTCAGGAGTGGTTCCACGGAAGTTGCGTGGGAGTCACAGAGGAAGAGGGTGAAGAGATAGATCTTTACACATGTCCTGCTTGTGGGAAGGGTTAGGTCATATAGGTTTGAAAAAATGTTAAAGTAATTCCTCTGGGTTTATACTTGCAGGATGTCTAAGGTGGTCGGCCGCATTGATGTCCGAGACGTGTTCAAGGAAGTGGAGGCAGCCAATGACCAGGGAACGCTCTGGGTGTCTGGGCGTGACCTGGTCATCGAGCTTGGTACCATGTTGCCTTTAGACCATGCGAGGGTCGAAAGGGCGGTGGAAGGCCAGGTGAGTATGGCTAGGAAGAGAGCCAAACATGGCTTAATAGCCGAGGTCAGGAGGCTCGGCCATCATATACTCAGTGATGTTTTCATCCAGAAGGTTTTGGCCGGTCCTTAGAGGCGAAAGGGAAATCCAGGAGCTTCACTGACCACGAGGCGGTCCCGGAGAAGGTTTAGACTACCAGGATTGCGGCCAGCGCCTGCTCCGTTGCCGACCTCACTTGATTTTCCTGCGCTGCCAGGACCTATGCGAGTCAAGATAGAGCCTCAGGTGGAGGTAACCGTCCCCAATCCGGCGTCTCCGAGCTTCATTGCATTGCCGGAGACAGCTAGGTTGGGAAGGTTGAAAGTCGAACCCCGAAGGGAGACCTTTGTCTCTAATACGGCATTGGTAAGCCTCTCTGGGCTGCCAGTTGTGCCGGTGGAGGTGAAGGTCAAACGGGTGGTTTCACTGCCGACAACACTAGGCTTTCCTGTCTTGCCGGTGCCAGTTGCTAGATTGGTGCAGTCCGTGGTCGTGGCTGGCTCCGTGGGAGATGTGATCGTCATCTCTGACTCGGAAGAGATGGAGGTTGGAGCTCCTTTGAAAGCCAGCCTTGCGCTAGTGCAAGAAGTCGAAATTAGAAGGCCTATAGATGAAGTCGAGGAGCCCGTACGTATGCGTCGGGGTGAGAGACGTCCCAGACGTACGGAGGGCGAAGTAGAGGTAGAGACCAGGGACAGGTCCCGGTCTCACCAAGGTGAGGAAAAGGAGTGGAGGAGGCAGGTCCGGTATTGCCCAGTGTGCGGATTCTGGACACGGACGGTTAGATCCCATGTGACATACCAGCATCTATCACCTGCATTTGGTCGCAATGAATGGGAGGACCCAGAACTGGATCATCTCCGGTTCAGGGGAATCATGTTCATCGTCTATGGTCTGGGTCTCCAGAGCATTGATGATATTATGGTTTACGCGCGCCGGGTTAAGCTGACCATGCCGGAGAATTCTTGGCTTTGCGACACTGATCAGGTTTTAATGGAAAGGGTGTGCATTAGGTTTCACTGGAAGATACCGGCCGTGTTTCATGTCTCACGGGTTAACTCCTGGGCACTTCTCTTCCACTGGAGAGTGATGGCCGCATTTCTTCGAGTTTGCAGGCCTGAGGCGAGGTCTAATTTCCTGGCCCAAAAATTCGAGTGGCGCAACGTGGTCCGGGCTGCTGCGGCGGCTCAGGAAACTGAGTTGTCACAGAGACCCGGACCATATTGTACGGTTTCAGCGGTTCGAGAGACTGGATTGGCTCAGGAAACCGAGCTGGCACATGAACCCGGACCGAATTGTGTGGCAGTAGCGGTTCCGGAAGTTGTTTCGGCTCTGTAAACAGAGTCGATGCAAGTGCCCGGGCCAGTGTTGATGGAAGCCCAGGCGACTGAGTCGGGTCAACATGTTGGTTGGGCTCAGGGACCTGAGTTAGCTAGCGCTCTAGTTGAAAGAGATCGGGTTGTGTCTTTGGCTCAAGTGGCATGGTCAATGTCGGAGCCTGAATCCCTGGTAGAAGACCTGAACGATTTTGTGGACGATGCCTCTGTGGTCCGTGCGTGGGAGTTGTCTAGGAATGCGGAACTTACCGCATTTGACAGCCACTTTCACCTGGACCGCAGTGGCAAAGTGACCTGGATCAGTTCCATTGAGAATCTAGTGAGGCATTCCGTTGGGCCTAAACCTGCGAAACCGGTGAGGGTAAATGGGGGAATTGCAGTTTTCTGTGATCCAGCCAACTACCCCATGGATTATCCATGTGTCGCTGGTTTCGGGTCGGCCGTTGGAGTGCATCCAAAGACGTCTCTAGTGGACGTTGAAGGGGCGGTCCTTCAGGTCGAGAGGGAGTTAAGGAAGATGGAGTGGTCGCGCTAGGAGAGATTGGTTTAGACGAGATGGAGCCTGAGAAGGAGTGGGGCAGACAGGAAAGGATGTTTGTGGGACTGTTAGAGCTGGCTTGCCCTAGGTGACCGGTAGTCCTGCATATTCGGGGGCGGGACACTCACTCGTGTTCGGTGAGTGCTCGTGCTCTCCGTCTCATGCAGGATAATGTCAGTCCTACGCAAAAAATTCACCTTCACTGCTTTGCGGGAGCTCCTGATCAGGTTCTCAGTTGGTCCGGTGCATTCTCTCGGTGCTACTTTATCATCTCTGGTCTCGCTGCGCGCTTTGCCCCGGTGCAGAAGTCTGCCGTCCGAGAGATTAAGGCTGATAGGCTGCTGGTGGAGACCGACTCTCCCTACTGGCGTGTCCAGGGTAAGCTCCATTACACTCCAGCATACGTGGGAGAGGTGGCCAGTGTTGTGGCTCGGAAACGGCGTATGACCCTTGCGGAGGTTCTACGCACTACCGCCGAGAATGGTAAGCATTTGTATAACCTTTAGGGGGTCACATGCTGGAACTGAGCATTATGCGAGTTGGGGATCGAACCGTAGGAGGGTGCCACCATTTGGGGCACCCAGTAACTAGTGCGAGATGCGGTCAGTTACGCACATACATTATGCCGAGTTTTCTCAGAATGCGACTCATATGGTTATATAAATGAATGAGATATTGTTTACTAAATGTTATGTTTTGTAATCTTTGTAAATGGTTTAATCCAAGAAGGATTCATGGTCACTGTATTGTGATTTTATTTTCCTTACTTGTCTTTCAAACTAAAGCAAAACGCAGAAATTTGTGGTATAGGCAAAATTCTCCATGTATGATAAACAACAGCTGTGTCAAGATTGGTGGCTGTTGGTGGAACATAATCTGCTTTAAGTTGGGACAATTTACATGCATAACTGGGAAACATATTGTATATGATACCAATAACTCTGACCTTCTGGAAAAATAGGCCTTATGGTTTTATATAGGCCTTAATTACGCATATTTGTGGCGTGTTCTGACAAAACTGGGAAAAATGCTTGTGCGTAAATTGTCATCCCAGATAAGCCTGTGCAGTCCGCACAGGCTGATCAGGGACGACAATTTCCGCTTTTATGGAATTTTGGGTTTAAATGATGTCTCATCTTAGCGAAAATCTACTTTAGGCAGAAAGTGTCGTCCCGGATTAGCCTGTGCGGACTCAACAGGCTAATCTGGGATGACACTTTACGCACAAGCATTTTGTCCAGTTTTGTCAGAACACGCCATATTTGTCAGAGTTATGCTTATACATGTACATTTAGCAATAGCCTGCTAATGCAAATTCGCAAGTTAATAACTTTTTAATGTTAAATATAACGTATGAATGTGAAACTTAAAATACCACAGATGGTGGATATCTTACTTTATTCATAATATAATAATATTAAGACATACTAAAATATAATGAAGTGTTGTTTTTTTGTTGGTCAAATTTTGGCCTGATTCCCAATCTCAAAATGTAAATATTGAAAACACTTTATAGGCTTTAGTTCCCAATTTGTAAATATTTATTAGCTAAAAACAACAAGGCCAATTTCCCAATTTTAGACAAAACAATGCATTTTTTCCCAATCCAAGTGACCATGGCCTGATTCCCAAAATGTGAAAAAAACACTGTAATGTATTAATGACACTGAAACAAACCATGCTTGTTTTGTTGACTGACCTGTTTGCCTGACTGTTGTATGTAGATGTGCAACAGCATTGATCTTGCTCGCGGAGGAGGACGCGTCGTCAATCCTGGACGCGGAGAAACACTTCAAGCAGGCGTACAAGTATGCAGAGGTGCTGTACAAGAAGTCCCAGCAGACACAGCACCAGGGGCCCACCCAGGAGGCAATACACAGTAAGGGCACTGAGAACTGTATTATGAGCATCGCTCTGGGGAAAAGGGCCTTTGTGCAAGTTTGTAAAGTCACTTTAGATGTCGTCCCAGATTAGCCTGTGCAGTCCCCACAGGCTAATCAAAGACAAAACTTTACGCTCAAACAGGATTTCGGCTAAGAAGAGACTTCCTTTAAAGTAAAATTACGATAAAGGGGAAAGTGTTCTCCCTGATTAGACTGTGCGGAATGCACAGGCTAATCCGGGTCGAAATTTTACGCATATGCATTTAGCCCTGTTTTCTAATATATTGATATAAAAATTAATAACAATTAATCAGAAAGTAAATTAAAAAATATGACATTTATGTTTGATGAAGAAAAAAACGTTTTTTATTAAACATAGTAGCCACATAAGCAAAGCTCTGTCATACTTCGTAATTCGGAAATTTACAAGATCAACATGTGACCTAGCTTAGCCAATGAGTAATGAGTATTCTGCACGAGGTAAAAAAAAGGGTTACCCACTTGGCACAAACCAGGACATGTTAGATGTTTCTTTAAAATGCAAATGAGATGCTAAGGGTTGAAGATGTAATAGGTTGTACACGCATTAAGCACTTGGAATGAACTTAACTCTTTCAGTGCTGGAACCGAATTTTGAAGGCCTTTGCAAACAGTTTGGATCCAGATGAGACGTCACAGAACGTGGCGTCTCATCAGGATCCAAACTGTTTGCTAGTCTGATAGTATTCTTTAAAAAAAAATGGAAGAAAACTCCAATTTCAGCAGACAACATTTTAGCAGACGACAAATTTCCCAGCATGCAAAGGGATAAATATCACTGGCCTCCAATATTAAAGTTTCAGCTGTTTGTATCTACAAATTGTTGTGTACTGTTTGTTACAATAAAGTCAATAAGTGTGAGATGCTGTGCTTTCATTTTAAATCGGCCTCTCATATATGATATTGTAGGAGATTCTTTGCAATTAGTCCGGCATCGTTTCGACAAAAACATTAAGTTAATTAATATAAAGTAATCTTGTGTCATCTTTAAATTACCAAGAATATTGACAACTTTTGTGTTCTTATACCTTGTCAAATTTACAAGCTATAAAAGTTACAACAAATTACATATTCTGTTGTGGCCCATTGTAGTATGTTCCTGAAACAATTGATTAAATCTTACCATCTGTCCATTATGTCATGTTTGCAGCTGATTTTTATCCTTTAAGATACTAATTTATGATGTCAGATCATGTAAGGAAGGTGCTTTATGCGATATTGCTTTCATATAAAGTATTTGTATTCACTGGAGGAAAACAGTTTATCCCTTTGCATGCTGGGAAATTTGTTGTCTGCTAAAATGTTGTCTGCTGAATTTCTAAAATTAGCATTTTCTTCATTTTTTTCTTCAAAGAATGCTATAAGAATAGCAAACAGTTTGGATCCAGATGAGACGCTTCGTTCTGTGACGTCTCATCTGTATCCAAACTGTTTGCAAAGGCCTTCAAAATTCGGTTCCAGCACTGAAAGAGTTATGAGGAAACTGCCCATAAAAATCCATTATCTTCATGGAAGATGATCCATTAGCACTGAAATACGTCTTCTTTTTATGACAGGTTTCCAATTCAGAAAATGTTTCTAAGGTTTCACACAATGAATTTCCATGATGATCTAGATTTTGCTGTAACTGAATTTACATAACTTGTATCTTGATTTTAATATGTGGAAAGTATGCCAAATATAGTAGTATTTGATTATATCTGTGTACATGGTAATTTGATTAAAAAAGAATATATCATATTATCAGGCCTGCTTTTTTTCCGGCATTGGCCGGCCGGCATGGGCCGGATTTCCGGTTTGGTTGGTTTGTGCCAACTTTAACATTGGCCATAACTTTTGCAATATTCAACATAGCAACTTGATACTTGGCATGCATGTGTATCTAATGAAGCTGCACATTTTGAGTGCTGAAAGGTCAAGGTCATCCTTCAAGGTCAAAGGTCAATTATATGTGTCAAAATCGCTCATTTTGGCCATAACTTCTGCAATATTCAACATAGCAACTTGGTATTTGGCATGCATGTGTATCTCATGGACCTGCACATTTTGAGTGGTGTAAGGTCAATGTTAAGGCCATCCTTCAAGGTCAAAGGTCAAATATACGAGTCAAAATCGCAAAAGGGGACATAGTGTTTCACAAACACATCTTGTTTTTTTTTTAAATCTACAATTAGGATTTTTTTTGACACCAATTGGGACTAGTCATATATTAAATTATATATATATGTACCATTGCTGTATCTAATTATTCATGCTGTTGGTTTGAAATTCACTTAAAATAATTACTATGATATTTTAGTTATTTGGGTGCAAGGAATGTTTATTAAATTCAGATTTAGGACATTATCATTAACTAATTGAAGCATACATTTTATTGCTATTCTTTCTGTGATCGGAAGTAAATTATTTGAGTTTATTTTAATGAGAGAATGATACTGAATTTCAAATAAATTTCTATCAGAAAAATAGCCCCCAACACACGCAAAAGCCAGATATATAATATATAAGAGATGTAAGATATTTGTTAGACAGCATTGCATTTCAGTATAAAATACATGATTCATTCCGAGTCTAAAGGCTTTCTGAGAGCCTGACAAATGGGTTTTAGAACGCTCAAAATCATTTTCCTGGAGTGACCTTGACCCCAATGGGTGCCTGGGCGGCCACCCAAACCTCCTGTCGATGAGTTTCAGGCCTGGCCTTCAGCCCTTAATATCAGGCCTACATTATATTCAACTGTGTATATTTTTTTATATTTTATCTGTAACAGTTTCAATATTTATTTCTTCCCCACTTTTTCTCTTTTGAAATAACTTTACTTGGTCTTGAATGGCTTTAAATATCTTTTGGAACAATCTTTACCAAGATTAAAAAAAAACTCTTGAAATGGCAAGCATTTAAAATTGAGTGTCCAAACATGTTGTGAATTTCTGGACAATTATATGAATGTAATGGTTGATATAAAACGTGTTTATTTCAGGACGCAAAACAAATGTAGTGATATATATTAAACATGGTGTTTATTTCAGGATGTGATACAAATGTAGTGGTATACATAATACATGTACATGGTGTTTATTTCAGGACATGATACAAATGTAGTGGTATACATAATACATGGTGTTTATTTCAGGACGTGATACAAATGTAGTGGTATACATAATAGATGATGTTTATTTCAGGATGTGATACAAATGTAGTGGTATACATACAACATGGTTTTTATTTTAGGACGTGATACAAATATAGTGGTATACATAAAACATGGTGTTTATTTCAGGACTTGATACAAATGTAGTGGTATACATAAAACATGGTGTTTATTTCAGAACGCAATGCAAATGTAGTGTTTTACATAAAACATAGTGTTTATTTCAGGACGCAATGCAAATGTAGTGGTATACATAAAACATGGTGTTTATTTCAGGACGTGATACAAATGTAGTGGTATACACAAAACGTCGCCTCGCCATGTGTGCTAGGAAGCTGGGAAGGGTGCGAGAGGCTGTGAAACTCATGAGAGAGGTATACACATAAAATCAAAGCTTTTTTGTCCTAAAAGGGGCAATTGTAAGGACTCCCCCCACTCTCACACACTTTTTTTAATCTCATAGCTGTTAAATATATTTTGTTTATTTGGGCAAGAGATGGCAGCCATGAAAAGAAGGTTAAATTCCATTTTTAGGATAGATATTCTTTCTTGTATCATACTCAAGTTATTATATTAACCCTCCAGACAACTTGTCCAACATAACACAGGTCTAGTCAATAACGGTAGCTTTTTGATATACATGCATGTATGTTGATGTTCTTTTCTAGATTATGAAGGAGTTCCCACTGGTCACGATGTTCAACATTCA
>VMBQ01002835.1:107201-119318 GCA_007657795.1 Dreissena rostriformis | reverse complement strand
AAATAGTTAATATAGTTGTCAGAAATAACTGAAACAAATATTGCTGTTCATGGGAACATCATTATAGTGTAAGGAAACACACCTTTCCATATGGAGAGGAAATACAGGTTCACATCCTGGTGGGGATCACATATAAGCAGCAACTCACATAATGTAAATATGAATTATTCAAACATTATAATTTGTTGTCATAGTGTATGGTACTTAATATTCATATTAAACACTAATTTTTGACGATTTTTTTCTTATCACACACATACATACACAGTAATTGCATGTTGTTTTACTTCATATCATGTATCATTAGTAATAGGGCACCATCATTAGCTTCACACTATGTCAGATGTCAAAACAAAGGCTCGTAACTTTGTCCTGGCAATTTATCATAATTATAAACCTTTTTTACTTAAAAAAGAAAAGGGTGTGTTTTCAACAAGTGTGCATCTTTGTTTCTTATACAGAATCAAATAAAACATTCTTTTTCCTACTTGATTTCCAAGTCAGGATTGATATACGCCGTATATCTATTTTAAAGATATTTCTTGTTTAGCTATATAAGCAATCCTGGTAGTTTCCCAAAATATCGTTTCGCGTCGTGCGACGCTTTATCTGTTGGACAGTCCCTTAAACGTTGATTAAGCACAAAACATACGTTATGCTATCGAACATTTACCAATAATTTAAATTTGTTATATGGCTAATTGCATGGCAATGTTAGTAATGAAATCTCAACTTCATTATTGTTAGATCGGAATCGACAAACATATGGTGTACACAGTTGCCACGTTGACTTTCTAAAAACAGATAGGACACGTTAACGTACGAAATTAACGTAACGGTAGAGTAGCTTCACATAACGTCAGCGTCGGTGGTGTAAAGGTTAGCTTCACATAACGTCAGCGTCGGTGGTGTAAAGGTTAGCATGGTTGCCTTCCAAGCAGCCGATCTGGGTTCGATTCCCGGCCGACGCACGTCTTTTTTTTTGCCGCTGTTGCAACAATTTCAATAATTACCACAACTTAGACAAGAACTTAAAACGTACAAAAGAAAATTTAGAATAGATAACGTTCCTATAAACGCCAAATGTCATTGACATGTTTAAATGCACAGAGAATTTCTTTCTTGACCATTTGCAGTTCGTGCGTTTTGTGGACTGTGATAAACTTACATTATACAACACAACATGGTGGCCAAGATTGTATTTGTTTTATATATTTAACGCACTAAAATAATACAGTCTAGAAAAAATTGATGAAACTAGAGCTTTGTCACAGACGTGACGTATACCCCCACATGCTGCTTTGACACAGAATATTTTGCATGCTGTCTTCACAAAACAAGAGAAGCTAATTTATGGCGTTTTTTTAAGTATTATTATGCCATAATCATTTATGGCCATTTTGGCCTGACACGCCGTCCAATGACTATAAAAAAATTTAATGTACGGAGTCATTTTAAAATCTCACAAAAGATGACATAGTTATGGCCCGGACTAGCTCACTAATGGCCATTATTGACTTTTGAACTCCAAGTGTGACCTTGACCTTGGAGATATCGNGGATGAAATTTTCGGGACAGACAGACCGACCGACAGACCGACAAAGTGACTCCTATATAGCCCCCATTAACAATGGTAATGGGGGTATACATATTGTAGACCGGTATGAAAAAATAAAACACTGACTTTGTAAATACACATTAAAGTAACTCACACGTCATGAGCGTCGGTGTTGTAAAGGTTAGCTTGGTTGCCTTCCAAGCAGTCGATCCGGGTTCGATTCCCGGCCGACGCATTTGTCTTGCTGTTGCTTATACAAATGAACATATGTGTCGTGTTATGAGAAAACTGGGCATAATGCTTGTGCGTAAATTGTCATCCCAGATTAGCCTGTGCAGTTCGCACAGGCTAATCAGGGACGACAATTTCCGTTTATGGAATTTCTCGTTTAAATAATGTCTCCTTTTTAGCGAAAATCCCGTTTAGGCGGAAAGTGTCGTCCCGGATAAGCCTATGCGGACTGCACAGGCTAATCTGGGACGACACTTTACGCACATGTATTATGCCCAGTTTTCTCAGAACGCGACACATATTTGTAAAATTGAAATAATTACCAAAAACTTTCTAAGAACTTTAAACGTTATTCGCAATAATGATGTACGCATAATTATATATTTTCCGATCTTTCCACTTTGTTCAATTGTTATGAGGTGACTGTAGTTTTGATTGGACTGCACTTTTGCCTGAACTGCATGTAAACTAAATTTATACAAAATAACAATAGCCTGTTTTGTTTTTCATTAATAAATTTAAATAAAATATAGCAAACAATGAAAATCTAATAAAATAACTAGTCAACAATAAATCGAGGTACGAAGCCTGGAGATGTTAATTGTAACAAGATGCATGCTTTGGAATGACAATCAAGCAGCCGTATGCCAGGCTGGATAGTCTAATAACGTACCATGACGTTGATTTTATGAGCTTAAACAAACCAATTTCTGATTTACAGCACTCAATGACAATTCTATACTTTATTAAGCCGTAGGAAAGGCTATACGTACACAGCCGTACGACGTCCCAATATAGGCAAGCCGTACGGGGCCGTACGGCTAGCCACTGCCTGTGACAAAACTAACAAAACTAGTAAATATCAATACGTTTCACGGCTAATTGGACGTCTGTTAAAAATTAAATCTTAAAGTCAAAAGTGTAGGCCGGTATTGACAAACATATGGTGCACACATTTGACACATTTTTACGTCCGCAATACCGATACGTAACGAGAACGTAAAAAGTAAACGTAACGGTTGTGAAGCGCCATAAGACATGAGCGTCGGTGGTGTAAAGGTTAGAATGGTCGCCTTCCAAGCAGTCGATCCGGGCTCGATTTCCGGCCGACGCATATTTTACAAGCTGTTACCACAATTTATATTAAATAAGTTCAATAATTTCCACAACTTCGACATAATACTTACCATAGTGCGCATCAAATCTTGTAAACGCTTCTACGAAAAAAAAATGTATCCAGAATGCATTAACCAATCTTTACACTTACATTTCTTGTTTTAGTGGTCCGTGGTGAACTTACTAAATACAAAACAACATGGTAGCTACCGTAAGTCTGGTTATGTTTTGCATACATTTAAAGAAAGGAAATGAAATAATATAGTTAACAATCAATCGATTTATAAAGTTTGGAAAAGTTGATTACATTAAGATACACTTTGCTTATTAAACTACGACCATCATAACGAGCATTTTTATGAAAGGTATTCTTTTTTATCTGCAAAGATCTTTATCATGAATGCACTCACAAAAACGCTTACATAACATTTAGTTAGATCAATTAATCTTCAATTCTTGGAAAATGTATTCCAAGCAATTGACGGAATTGCTTTATAGTGCTTGATACGCCATTGTCAAAACCAACATGCTCATTATACATCTGGTTACAGAAGAATATTCAATGTCAGAATAAAAGTCTAGCGGCACCATGCAAAGTCCACTCAGAATGACGTCGTGAAGACGAGGATGGATTAAAAGCAGGGACATATAGAAAAGGTCCCTGTTTAAAGCAATGAACACACGAACACTAGAGTGACCATTTTTCCTTGGTTTATCCATTAAATAATCGACACAGGACCTTCAGATCCTTTACAAACCCCTTAATAATTTACATGTAGTTCCAAAAGTGATGTCAAGAGAAATTAGAAATGATTTTTTTATGCAATTGACTGATTGTAAAAACACAAATAATACAATTATTATATTTAATGGCAATTAAGCAAAACAAAATAAAAAGAATCACAACATTTCAAACACAGTCTAGTTTGTAAATGACAATTTTTACCATCTGAGATCATATGTTATTGATGTTTTTCAATTTCAAAACATTTCAAATAGTCAATAAAATGAACGATGGTTAATTAATATATCACAGATAAATGTACAACAAGAGGACCAAGTAATTTTTGTACTCCCACCTGATATTGTTGGAGTATTATAATCGCATAAAAAAGCCGCGCCATACAAAAACAAATGGATTCAAAACGCTCACTTATCGTAAATGAGATATTCATGGATAATTTTAATCAATATGACTAACTACCACAAGCCTTCTTTCATTAATATGAGCCTCGCTCTGGGAAAACGGGGCTTAATGCACGTGTCACGCCGCCCGTGTAAAGTGTCGTCCCTGCACAGGCTAATCAAGGACGAGACTTTCTGCCTAGACTGGATTTTCATTTAGAAAAGACTTCCTAAAACAAATCAAAGCGCTGAAGGCACTGAAGTTGTTCGCTATTGCATAATCTTAGACGCAACTAAGTTTTCAAAATTATGTTATAGCTTTTTATATCCATGTTTGAAATGAACACAACCCATTGACATTTATAGAGAATGTGTCTTAAAGCACAGGTCGAGATGTGTTTTTTTTTCAAATCAGTAATAAAAAAGATAATTTAAGCTTATTTTTGGGAAAACAGGGCTTAATGCATATGCATTAATTGTCATCCCAGTACCAGAGACTCTCTTTAAACGAAAAACACCATAAAATCAGAAAGTGTTGTCCTTGATTAGCTTGTGCACATTGCACAGGCTTATCAGTGTGCACAGGCTAATCTTATTTGACATGCATTAAGTCCCGTTTTCCCTGAAAGCAGCCAATATGTTCAGATTTCAATGATAAACTGGCCAATGTCATCCCACAAGCTGTTAAACACTAGACTGGCCAATGTCGTCGCACAAGCTGTTAAACACTTTTGATTACATACCCACACTCTGTCAGCACTGTACCAGTAATGAATTACAAAACAGGCAGATGCGGTGGTTATCGTTCCTAGCATAGTAGAGCAGACACTCCTACCGTATGGCATGTACGTCGTCTGCACAATTTTACTGCAGGTAGTGCTGTCGCTCATGCAAAGAGTGAGCTCTCATGTGCCAATATCAATTGTCCAATACAACGACGCTCGGCCTAGCGTAGTTAAAAGCAGACTGACTTCCAAAACTTGCTCTACATTAGTTGCTCGCTAGCGCGAACAACTTAAAATTCAATCAACGCGGAGAGTGTCTTCGCTGATAAGCCTAATCTGGGATGACTTAAAGCATATGCATTAAGACCCGTTTTTTCCAGAGTGTGACTCATATATATATATACGTTCACACCTATTCAAATTTATAAGTTAAGCCAGCCAGCTAGCTGTCATCATCATCATTTACATTCCCTGCTTTACTATCCGCTTCTACAGCACCCTCCACCTGCACAGACTGATCACCTTCTTGGAGTTCACTTAGTTTATCACCTTCTGCATCCATCATTCCCAAAACTTCCCTATTTGTTTTCTCATCATCAGGGACCATCGCTGGAATGTTGTGTGACTTTCGGAACTTCACAAGGCACTGCTCAAAGCGGGTCATAAAAGTGTCAATGTCAGATTTCGTCACGCCTACAGCTGCTGCTACTGTCATGTACGAGCACGGGTAGCTGTTGTGGTGCGCCCCGAAATTGAGGAATTTTCTTCCGCTTACATCTGTTAGCTGCTTTGTCTTCTCAATTACTCTTAAAAAAATACAAGACTATATATAAGGCTCTATTGCTATGAATATCCTTAAGATTAAACTGTAGTCTTCCATAATTTACCAATACAAAACAAATATTTAATGTTACTAGCATTCAAACAGACAGATCCTGGATTTGCTCTAACAAAGTTAAAACTCATCCTAATGAAGAGCCCTTTAACTATGTTTAAGAACATTTCCTGATATCTAGAAATGATTTTTAGATTTTCGAAGAAGAGGGTGGTATATTGTTTTTGGCCTGTCTGTCTGTCATTCTGTCCCAAAACTTTAACCTTGGTCATAACTTTTGCAATATTGAAGATAGCAACTTCATATTTAGTATGAATGTGTATTTCATGGAACTGCACATTTTGAGTGGTAAAAGGTCAAGGTCATCCTTCAAGGTCAAAGGTCAAATATATGGGTAAAATCACTCAAAAAAGGGCATAGTGTTTGACAAACACATCACTTGTTTTATATCAAACAAGAGTGCCATTGTTACATAGATAAAAAAAAAATCAGGATAATATGGGACAATATCTCAATGTAATTTTTCTTTACCTTGACCTTAGATTGTGATCTTAACCTTAGAGATTGAAAGTATTTATTTCGGGACCAGTAAATGTGGTGAATCATGTGTTCATTGTTAAAAATCTTTTTGCAACCAGATAAACCCAAGTACACACATATTGAATAATACCCCAAATTGCACCATTAAGGTCCTGAAATTTGACAACCCATGGTAAAGGGGACCCCATTCCCAATCCCAACCCGATGGGGCCCGACATCACACTTACCTGGGGGCAACCCTGATTGCATAAGCCTCATTATGGGAAAACTGGGCTTAACGCATGTGCGCAAAGTGTAGTCCCAGATTAGCCTGTGAAGTCCACACAGGCTAATCAGGGACGACACTTTCTGCCTAAACCGGATTTTCATTTAGAAGAGACTTCCTTTAAACAAACAATTCCATAAAACGGAAAGTGTCATCCCTGATGATCATGTGCACACTGCACAGGCCAATCTGGGATGACACTTCAAGCACTTGCATTAAGCCCAGTTTTCCCAGAAAGCGGCTCATCACGACATCCTATCACACTTTGCTGCAGGCAACCCTGATTTCATAAACCTCACCTTGTTCCAGAAACGCATCTTGTGAACAACATCGAGCCAATTTCCGTTACATTCTCACTCTCTGGAAGACTTATTGCTGAAATTTAATAAAAGTCACTACAAAAAATTGATAGAACATTTTAAAACATAAATTGTATGGATGGCGAAAAAAAGCATTTGTGAATAAACACTTTCATGTATAAAATTACATTATTTTTTAGCATTGTTTGGATCATGTGAAAGACGATTGCTAAATATAAATGTAGATGCTCTATAAATTTAATAGCTATGGCATACATAAATAGTTTTGAGTAAGTAACGGAATAGATTATGTTTTGAATATCTTAAATTCCCAATTCCAACAGAACAAGATATGTTTGCAAACAACAAGTATCCCTGCTCTAGGTCAAGACATATTGAGCCTCGCTCTGTGAAAACTGGGCTTAACCCTTTGCATGCTGGGTAATTTGTCGTCTGCTAAAATGTCGTCTGCTGAATTTCTAAAATTAGCATTTTCTTCGATTTTTTTCAAAGAATACTATCAGAATAGCAAACAGTTTGGATCCTGATGAGACGCCACGTTCTGTGGCGTCTCATCTGGATCCAAACTGTTTGCAAAAACCTTCAAAATCCGGTTCCAGCGCTCAAAGGGGTAATGCATGCATGTACAGTGTCATCTACGAGTAGCATGTGCAGTCTGTGCATGCTAATTAGGGACGACACTTTCCGCCTACAATGGATTGTGGCTAAGAAGAGACTTCCTTTAAATGGAAAATACAATCAAACAAAAAGTGCAATCCCAGATTATCCTTGGCGGACTACACAAGCTTATCAGGGACAACACTTGCATTAAGCCCAGTTTTCCCAGAACGAGGCCATATAAATCTCCTGCGGCAAATTTAATACTGGTTACAAAACTAGGCTGACATTTTGAAGCCCTGAAATTCATTTAACTTTAAATCTGATGAGAACTGACAACTTTAGCAAAAAAATAAAGGATCCATTTTAAATTTAAATAAATGTGTAAGAATAATGAAAAGCAAACTTAACATTAAATTAAATATGCCTGATCAACAAATTGAATTACATTAAAATGGATACAACAATCAGAAAGATTGGCATAACACAGAAAACCAGTTCTTACCACATGATCTACTTTAGAATTAAAGAAATATGTCAGAAATATGAATAGAAAAAATTAACACTAAATTAAATATGCCCAACTAAAATTTTGCATTACATTAAAATGGATGTAACAATCGATAAGATTGGAATAACACAGAAGACCAGTTTTCACCACATGATCTACTTTAAAATCAAATAAATATGTCAGAATAATGAAAAGTAAATTTTTAATCAAATATGCCCAATTATCCTATGGATTCAAAAATTGATAATGGCATAACACAGAAAACACTCACCACATGATATTGGGTTATGTGAGATGTCCAGGGTCCGTAGATTGCTCCGCTTGGCGCACTTCTTTAGTTCCTCTTGCAGGTATGTGTACATCTGCTTTCTGTCGTTGAGACTGCGCTTGTAGCCACTCACTCCAAGGGAGAGCAATGTGATGAACAGGTCTAGACTGGGACTGGCCGAGGCACGCCCTGAATATTGTAAGCTATGATGAACAGCTTCCATATTCACCAACCCATTCTTAGACTCTATAATAAAGAGTAGACTAAAGAAAAGAAAACAAGAGATGTGTTTGCCCCCTTCTGTGCCGCTTTGAAGCCATATATTTGACCTTTGACCTTGAAGGATGACCTTGACCTTTCAGCACTCAAAATGTGCAGCTCCATGAGATACACATGCTTGCCAAATATGAAGTTGCTATCTTCAATATTGCAAAAGTTATGACCAATGTTAAAGTTTTTGGACGGACTGACAGACTGACTGACAGACAGACAGACAGACCGACAGTTCAAAAACTATATGCCATCCTTCCGGGGCATGTCAATAAGTGGCTAGAGGAGTTGATTTCCATGTCATATTGAACTATATTATACAATGTAGTATAAGAACAAAACAGTTGAAAGAATATTCTTTATTTTTAGACTTCAGTAAAGTCTAAGAACTGGTTGGTGAATCCGAGGAATAGACTGGGACTGGCTGAGGCACGACCTGAATATTACAAGAGAAGGGAAAAGTGGATGAAATATTGAAAAAGAATGGAATGGAAAAGCTTACTCGATATGGATATAAAATGAGCCTGGTTCTGGGAAAACCGTAAGTAATTTATGTGTGTAAAAGTGTTGTTCCAGGCTAATCAGTGACGACACTTTCGGCTTTTATGGTAATTTTCGTTTGAAGGAAACCTCTTAGCAAAATTCCAGTTTAGGGGGAAAGTGTTGTCACTGATAATGCTAAAAGCCCAGTTTTCCAAGAATGCTGCTCAAACACCAGGCCCGTTATTCCATGTCAAGATTCTCTGACATACCAGGGTAAGTCTCGCTGATCTCCTGGACCAAGTTCTTGTCAAATCCTGCCACCAGGCAGCCTCCAACAGGGACCTGGAAGTTCTTGTCCAGGCTCTGAACAAACGCATCCACCCGCCCAGTCCTTGATGCCTTCAATAGAGCATATTTGAGCTTCATTGTGGGCAAACTGGGCTTAACACACAAGCATTAAGTCCCATTTTCCTAGAGCAAGGCTCGTTTTAATGTGATGTCTGTCTGCAGCTTGCCTTGTCCCTTTTAATGTAACAATGACATAGTTGAGGTAGTACGTATGAGCCTCTCTCGGAGACAACTCGGCCTTATGCATGTGTGTAAAGTGTCGTCCCAGATTAGCCTGTGCAGTTCGCAAAGGCTAATCAGGGACGACACTTTCTGCTTTTATTGAATTTTTCTTTTTAAGGAACTCTCTTTTTTAATGAAAATCCCGTTATGGTGCTTAGTGTTGTCCCTGATTAGCATGTGGGTTCCGCACAGGCTGATCTTGGATGACACTTTACGCACATGTATTAGGGTCATTTTTCCCAGAACAAGGCTCATTTGATAACTGCCATTTAATATTCAATTTTATTTTACAAAAAGAAAAAGTTTACCTTTGCTCTTGATGATTGAATCAAAATGATACATTAAAATTGATTTAAATGCTGTAATTTCACAATAAACATATAATACTTACACACTTTATTTTCTTTATTTGATTACATTTCCATTAGTGATGGCAAAATTATTTGAATATTCGATTGAATGGTCAGTATTTGAATAACAGAATTGATATTCGCATATTCGCATTTTTTTTCAAATGTAATTTCCCTAATATTTAATGACCTGCGAGCCGCTTACTAATTGACACCCCAAATCATTTGGGATAAACATGTTTGATGTGATGTTCTTCGTGTCAAACTGATAACGCGGCCCGTTTCAGCGTTGATTGCGCAATGCAATATACACACTCTTAGTCAAAGTCAAAAAACCTTTTATTTCAACTCAATTTATGTTAGACATGAATACATGAGCAAAAAGTACGTAAATGTGTAGACGAGGAAAGGCCCTGAACTGTTGTTTGTCAATAGGGTGTCAATTAACGGCTTCAATTGACTGGCGAATAATAATAAATTAAGTTTCTGTGATCACAATTTGAACAGCCATTAAAAGGTGTGAATTACTCAAATCGCGCAATGCAATATACAAACTCTAAGAAAGGGCCCGAACTGTTGTTTGTCAATTAGGNTGTTGAAGTTTTTGGACGGACGGACAGACTGACTGACTGACAGACAGACGGACAGTTTAAAAACTATATGCCACCCTTCAGGGGCATGTAAATAAGTGGCTAGAGGAGTTGATTTCCATGTCATATTGAACTATATTATACAATGTAGTATAAGAACGAAACAGTTGAAAGAATATTCTTTATTTTTAGACTTTAGTAAAGTCTAAGAACTGGTTGGTGAATCCGGGGAATAGACTGGGACTGGCTGAGGCACGACCTGAATATTACAAGAGAAGGGAAAAGTTGATGAAATATTGCAAAAGAATGGAATGGAAAAGCTTACTCGATATGGATATAAAATGAGCCTGGTTCTGGGAAAACCGGAAGTAATTTATGTGTGTAAAAGTGTTGTCCCAGGCTAATCAGTGACGACACTTTCGGCTTTTATGGTATTTTTTGTTTGAAGGAAACCGCTTAGCAAAATTCCAGTTTAGGGGGAAAGCGTCATCCCTAATGAGCTTGTGCATGACTGCACTTAACGCACATGCATTTAGCCCAGTTTTCCCACAACGCCGCTGAAATACTAGGCCTGCTATTCTATCCAAGTTTCTCAGACATACCTGGGTAAGTCTTGCTGATCTCCTGGACCAAGTTCTTGTCAAACCCAGCCACGAGGCAGCCACCCACAGGAACCTGGAAGTTCTTGTCCAGACTCTGAACAAACGCGTCCACCCGCCCAGTCCTTGATGCCTTTGATAGAACACGTTTAGTATCGTTATGAGAAAACTAGGCTTAATGCATGTGCGTAAAGTGTCGTCCCAGATTAGAATGTGCAGGATACCTTAAATAGAGGGTACATTAGTATCGTTATGAGAAAACTAGGCTTAATGCATGTGCGTAAAGTGTCGTCCCAGATTAGAAAGAGCAGGATGCCTTAAATAGATGGTACATTAGTATCGTTATGAGAAAACTAGGCTTAATGCATGTGTGTAAAGTGTCGTCCCAGATTAGAAAGAGCAGGATGCCTTAAATAGAGGGTACATTAGTATCGTTATGAGAAAACTAGGCTTAATACATGAGCGTAAAGTGTCGTCCCAGATTAGAATGTGCAGGATGCCTTTAATAGAGGGTACATTAGTATCGTAATGGGAAAACTAGGCTTAATGCATGTGCGTAAAAAGGAGTCCCTGATTAGAATGTGCAGTCTGAAAGGATAATAAGGAACGACACTTTCTGCCTTAAGTGGATTGTTGTTAAGAAGAAACTTCCTTTCAATAAAAAAATCCATAAAAGAGAAAGAGTGTTCTCCCTGATTAGCCTGTATGGACTGTACAGGCTAATCTGGGATGACACTTAAGGCACATGCAGTAAGCTTAGTTTTCCCAGAACGAGGATCATTCAATCACAGCAATTAAATATTAAATTTTATTTTATAAAAAGACAGTATTTACCTTTGTTCACAATTTTTGAATTGAAATATGATATTACAATTTAAACAAGAGCACCGCAGAGCGGGTGCCAACTCTCGGCTGTGGGTGCAGTTTTGAATTAAATGAAAAAAGAAAAAAGAAAAAAAAATGACCTTTGACCTTGAAGGATAACCTTGACCTTTCACTGCTCAAAATGTGCAGCTCCATGAGATACACATGCATGCCAAATATCAAGTTGCTATCTTCAATATTGCAAAAGTTATGGCCAATGTAAAAGTTTTCGGAAACAGCCGAGCTAAAAATAACATTTATTAAATTTCTATTTTCACTGTTGTTTTTTTTTTTTTTTTT